>VZTR01030517.1:129366-156015 GCA_013400775.1 Chaetops frenatus
CAGGGACAGGGACAAGGCCAGGGACAGGAACAGGGCCAGGGACAGGGACAGGGACAAGGCCAGGGACAGGAACAGGGTCAGGGCCAGGGCTCTGGCAGGAGCTGCTGGCTCCGGGAGATGTCCCGACAGCGCCCCACAGGCTCCTTCTCCGCCTGGCACCGGCAGCAAGTTTCAGGTCACCTTTTTGGCGTGTGTTTAGTTTGTATTCCACTTTTATCCTGTGCCATCTCCACTTTCAATGCCAGTTGCAATGACATTGAAAATACACATGCAGATGTGTCTGACAGCTGAAGAACAGATCATTACCTTGTTTTCCCCCCTGTTNCTGGCAGGAGCTGCTGGCTCCGGGAGATGTCCCGACAGCGCCCCACAGGCTCCTTCTCCGCCTGGCACCGGCAGCAAGTTTCAGGTCACCTTTTTGGCGTGTGTTTAGTTTGTATTCCACTTTTATCCTGTGCCATCTCCACTTTCAATGCCAGTTGCAATGACATTGAAAATACACATGCAGATGTGTCTGACAGCTGAAGAACAGATCATTACCTTGTTTTCCCCCCTGTTTCAAGGAGCACTTCTTGGAGATACCCAGACCAAACGATCAAGAGAGCTGGCACAGTCAGTCCTGCAGCTGTGTTCAGGGGCTTCCCAAAACCTCCCTCAGCTCCCATCCCTTACATCTCCCTCTGCTTGGGCTGTATCCTTCCTTGCACCAACATCTGCACTTGTCCTTGTGCCTGCTCAGTGCAGAATCCCCTTCTTCCCACACTCCTCTCCATGCTGCTGTAGCACTGACTGCTTAAAATCAATAAAGAGCTTCTCACTTCTCACGTCCCAGCCTGTAAGCCTTGCCCCTACAGGACACGCTGCCTGGCAGCATCAGTCACATCCCACCTGCATTAGACATCAAGCAAACAGATACTTCACCTTTGAAGTTGATCTCATACTGCCAATAACCAGCTTGAAACCGGGGAGTGCCAGTCTGGTCAGCCTGAATTGCCTTCTCTGACTGTGTAGAGGTTAAAGCTGGAGCACAGTAGTTTGGAGACTGGAAAAAATAATTTAAAAAAAGTATTATCCATCAGGAAAAAAAAATTGGCTTAAACGACCTGCAGAACAGTATTTTATTTGCTAACCAGGGGTAACTGCCTACAGCTTGGAGTTTCCCAGTGCATTCCAGCTGAACCCCACCTCCCATCAGGACATTCCTGGACACTGCTCCCTCCTCATCACAGCACATGGATAGGGACTGCATCTCCATAGCCCCATCCATCTCTGCAGGCTGTGCTGTTTGCTGCCTTTTCCTCAGCCCTTCCAGGCAGGATTACAGAACATCCCCACAGCTCCCAAAGTGGTCTCCAAATGGTCCAGTTGTCAGCACACAGGAGAGCTTTCTGGCACTGTCTTCTGCTGTAAGTTAGGACTTCCAAAAGAAAAGAGCACTCTCTTCATAGATACACACACAACATACTAAAAAAAAAAAAATTAGATTAAAGAAATTTTGAAATACTCTGGTTTGGTTAAGAAAATAAACATCATTCAGACCTCAACCTCTGATGGTCCTCTCACGAGTGATATAAGTGAAATTATGAGATGGTGGAGAATACATCAAACTTCATGTGGGAGACTGAGGCAAGGCACAAGGCATGCAGAGAGCACATGGACAGGGAGGGAGAAGAAAAATATTATCAGCTTCTGGCAGTTTGCTTAATGGTAGTCTTGAGAGGGAAACCCAAACTCTGCAGGAATTCCTGGACTGTTGTCATCATTTCACAGCCCAGAAAACTGTCCAGCTTCCAAAGCCTCAGGGAAGAAAACAAGTCCTAAAAGGTTTGGATTTTCTTTTTGCCTGTGCTCAAACCCAGGCATGCCATTTTCTGCCCTCTGAGTGTGCCAGCCCACAGAATAGGCACTGAGCAGACACCTGAGCCTGGTTAGTTAACAATAGTATTATTTGGTTGTTATCCATGTGTCACCTGTAGAAGCCAATACTTCTGAATTTGCCTAATAAAAAAAGACAAATTTTTATTTATAGGCTCCCTAATAAAACCTCCACAGGTGTGGGAATAGATCACCTGGCTATCCAGTCCATGTAGCTCGTGCCACTGCAAGGAGCTGCTTCTCTTGATGAACAACAACTTTCACAATCATCTTGAACTCACAGTCATTAGAAGATTATGTTAATTTTTATGTCGGTTGATGGCATTTAGATAGAGAAGAGTCCTGCAAGTTTTCTTTCCAGTTACATAATGAAACTTTTGCATTACTTATGAGTATCATTAATTACGTTTCGGCTCAGGAAGCTGCCTAGGTGTCACATGTTAACAGGAACAAGTAAAACTGACAGTTGAGGGAAAGAAAATGAAAACAATCCAAAGGTCAATCTGTGAGGGAAAAGAAAAGTCAGTGAGCAGGACACATCATGGAGTTACTCAGATTGTTCAGATACAGCAGCAGGTGGAGGAGATCCTGATAAGAAAACTGCATTTTGATAGCACCATCACAAAGTTTAGTTTTAGTTAGTAGCCTACAGCTTCATGCAGTGAAGCTCATCACATTTCTGACTAAGGAAATGTACAGAGGACTTTCTGTTACTAAGGAATTGGACTTGCTCAGTGAAAAAAAAAACCCAACCAAACCAACCAAAAAACCCCACAACTTAAACAAAAAAAAGTGTTGTTCTATAAAGACATTGGGATAGATGTGAGGACTATCAGACAAATAAGTTATGTGAAGGCAGAGGTTGTGTCATTGCTAAAATGAGGTCAATTTGTATGAGGATAAAAGAGGAAAAAGGATATGAAAAAAGACTCTTAGAAAAACTTATTTGAGCTGAGAGAAAAAACGAAGGTCAGCTGGATCACAGCTTGAGATGGATGTGACAAAACACAGTAAAGAAGCCCCACAAACCTGCAGGAATTTTTAACAGAGAAACAAACTAGAAGTTGCAAGGGTCTATCTGCAAAATGCAGTCAGAAAGAGCCTGAAAGTAGCAAGAATGAAAGGGTGCACAAATTGTTTAAGCAGAATCAGGTGTGACTTCCAACACCTCCTCTGGACTTGGTAAACGGAAAACGATATTGAAAATAAAATACAGTTAAGGACACCAAAGTTGAAGATACAGACCAAGAAAAATTAGTTACACAACACACACTGAAATAAAACTTCACCTTGGGAGTGGGTAAAGAAAAAGCTTCCTTCAGTGGTGGGGATATCATGTGTAGACATTTCCCAAGTATTTCTGAGCTGAACACTGGCAGCTCAGAAATACTTGGGAAATGTCTACCACCAATTAATGGGCCCTCTGACATCACTGTAAACCATCTGGAAGGAAAATCTAAACTTATTAAGAACAGATGGATAAGAACAAGGTCAGCCTTCCCTATTGCTCCTATTTGTAAGCTATATGTAAAAGTAACCTTGTGAAGACAGTTTGAGTTGCTCTGGGAAATCATGCCTAGGACTCAACATGCCAGACAACAGGCACTGATAAAAAACAGGAACAAATAGAAAAAGTTGTTGCTTGTCTCCTACAGGCCCCTAACTAAAGAATCCTGCCCTTCCCAAAACCCTCAGCCCCCATCATAGCCACTGCGACCTGGGTTCATTATTCCCTCCATCTAGAAACAGCCTTGTTAAATAATGCAATTGTTGAGCATGTCATGCCAAGAACAATATCTGTGTTTTCTTCACCTGGCACCCACACAGTGGTCATGCCAGGTTATAGGGCTCAGGTTGATTTTTAACAGTTTGAACGTTTTGGAAAATAATATGTCATTCAGCACATTCAATCGAGCATTAGGTTTCTGCAGTTTAATCATCCTGTAATAAATTCTGTCAAAATTGTTAAAAAGGTTTCCTAAAAATGCTGAGAAGTCAAGCGCGGCACCAATAAATGAAAAGAAAAGGCTGAAAACTTGCTGAGGTGTTATTTAATAGAAAGCCTAGACCAGTTGCATGAACATGTAACCAGCTGTGTTAAAGCTAGGGATACTGTGAAGCTCTAGGAGAACCACAATAAAATCAATTAGAAATACACTATGATGAGAAGATCACTTGAGCTAGCATCCTTGCAGGCAGAGACAAAGTCAGCACATTTGAACACAGAGAAAAAAATGCATTATTTATAGGAGTACAAAATGCATCCATTGATCCTTCTGAATTGTTGCTGGTTCCTGAAAACCAGTTGCTGAAGAAATTACTGGAGAAGCTGCTGATGCCCACAGCAGCCTGGCCTGGAGATGGCAAAGAGAATCTGCTGCTGCAGAACAAGTCCAGTCCAGCACCTGCCCACCCCGTGTTAGTCTGGCTGACTCGGGAAGCAGCAAACCCCTCAGAAATCAGTTTGGCTACTCACAGTATTCCCCAGACCAGACCTCTCCCATCCCCATCTTGGTGACTCTGCAATTGTCAGTCACATGCATGAGTCAGAAACAAGTTAACCCTTTCTCAACAAATCTTCATTCTTTTCAGGAAAAACAGTGAATGAAAGGGCAATAGATCCGTGCTTGGTGCCTGCCAACTTTTGCACATGTTGCTGATGGCTTGCAAGTATTTGTCATCTAAAAGGGTGCTGAGGAATGCTTTCTCCTCAGTACTTTGAAGGCACACCCCAGAGGCAGCCAGAGGTTCAGGATGGGAAGAAGCTTTAGCAAATTTATGATACTGAACAAAAGTCCCATGAAGATGTATTCATAGATTAAATTGCTTTTCACTTTTACTAGCAGCTTCCACTCTCGGTGCCTCCCTGGCTGAAATATTCCCAAGTCTTTTAGCTTTAGATTCCCAGATCTGCTTGGGCTAGAGGTTCAGGATCATCTTATGCCAGTTAAAAAATCATGCTGGAGCCTGCTCAGCTCTTTGTTGGTGTTGACACTAGCAGAACTGGAAACTGCTCACACTGAACACCATATTTGGGGTTTGGGTTTTGTGGGGGTTTTGGCTAGGTCCATTTTCAAGTAGGTGAATGCCCTGCATCTTCTCCTCCCCATCCAGCAGTGGCATGGGGGAAACAGCAGCAGCACCCACCTGGAGGCAGTGCTGCTCCTCTGGGCAGTGGCACAAAGGGAGAGTTGTGGGGTGACCCTGGAAGGGCTCCTCAAAGAGAACTTCCATGCCAGACCCAGTATTCCAGCACCTGCAGAGCCCACAGCAGTCCCACACCACTGCACACTGGTACAGCTGCTCACACCAGACCCTGCCTGATCTTCTCAACAGAACACCCAACACCTAATTCTGCAGGCAGCTGGAGGCTGCAAGAAACCCTCCCTGCAGTCAGAAATAGTTTTGACTTACTGGAAAATCTCTTTTTCTTCCAAACTGTGCATGTTTGCACCTGTCCTCTGTTCTCTGCCCTGGTTTTCAGATCAACAACCCCTTTTCCAGTGGCTGGCCTGCTCCTCAGCAGCTCTTTCTTACCTTCTCCTGCCTCTGATGCATTTGGCAACTATACTCTAAAACCCACCTTGCTGGAAACTATTTTCTCCCACATGATGGGTAGTTTCTCCTGTCATGGAGGAGAAGAATGGGGGAAGATGATTTATACAAGGGCATTATTCCACAGAGCATTTTGTCCAATAGCAGAACTCTCCCCAAACCCTCCATCTCCCAGCCTCTCTCCTGCCCAAAGGCTGCATGTGCAGCCCCCTGCTTAAGCTGATGAAGCCATGGAGGAAATCTGTGGAATGTTGCAAGGACCAAGGCAGGGTGACAGCTGAAAACTGTCACTGTTCAGTCCCTTCCCATCCTTGCAAGCCTGCAGCTTGGGGACAGCCAGGAGAAGGCAATTGTGGGGTGAAGGCTGCCCAGGCACAGCACCCACTGGGTGCCAGACCCAGGCAGCACGTCTGTGAAACAGAAAAGATCTCTATGTAATCCCACCTAGTTAGAAAATCATCATCTTAAAACAGACTTTCTGGTATTTGTACAAACAATCCTCAGATTCATATTTATGCAAGGCACAGGATGCAGATCTAGGACAACTGGTAAATCCTAGGCAAACAGGTCTCCAAAATCACTGCAGTTTTTCAGTGCAGTGGTATTGATAGCACAGGAGAGAAATTAACTGCTGCAGTTCACTTTTCTTATTGAGAAAGGCGTGTTGCTGCTATATGATTTTATTTTTAAATAAAAAATATACCATATATTCAGGAAAAAGTCACTTTAAGTGACTTTCATTTTTACTTCCTGATTGTGTGGGAAGTTCTCTGCTCACCTGGAACTGACAAGACTAGATCACTACTTTGCAAAAGAACAACCTTTAGGCTTCTGCCAGGGCAGTGAGACATGGAAGTGCACAACTAGTGCAGCAGCTCAGGAACTTACTGCAGTCAGCTGTCTTCCTGAACTTTCTAAGGGCACTGATTGTGCCTGAAGATAGCAGCTTTAGGAAAGCTGATGAGATCCTACACACACCCCCCTCCTCTTGGTTCATCCCAGCTCTGGCACACACTGGTGAACAACTTGTGACTCCTCTGCTGAATTACAACTTCTTCAACATGGCTGTTTTAAAATAAACCATTAATTTTTGTTTCCATGCTATCAGTCATCAGTTAAATGTTATCCCATTTTCCAAGTCTCAAGTACTATGACCACTATTCAAGCTTTCCCCATTGTCCATCCCAGCTGGAGTACACACCACTGGGGCACTTCCCAATCATCAGAAGTGCCAGGCAGCAGCAGGGTAATCCAAAACAGCCACCACCAGGGTCAGCCTGCACGGTGGGAGGGAGGTGGCTGTGCCAGCAGCCACCCCTCACAAAGCCCCTGTATCTCACTGCTCCCTGCTGCAGGAACTGCTGGGACACTGCTGTGTGCCAATATTCAGCTCTCCATAGATTCCCTCACTGCTGCTGTCATGGCATGGTGGGGATCTAACTTCAGCAGCTGCCATATGACTGCTTTTCTTGACCTAAATCCAGTGGGGGCAGAGGAAGGACAGGGTGTCAAAGGTACATACAGACTTGACACAGTAGAATGAGGTGAGAAGAGATGACAGCAATGTGACCAGGAAAGAAAGCAAAGTTCTTTGCCAGCATTAATGACAAAAGCCTTCAGGATGCAGGAGCTTCCTGCCATTCACTTGAAAGGTAGGCCATGATTCCTCTCCCCAGCACCATGACACAGGTACTTTCACTTTTCCTTCTTCCACATTCCCTGCCCAGCCTCCCTTTGGCAGATCAGCACCATCACAGGCAGGAATCAACCCTAGGTTACCGTATCAGTGGATCAAGGTCATTTTAACTGAGCAGGTGTCACTGCATCATGGTATGCAAGGCAGGTACAGCCCCATTCCAGGCCAGAGATATGGTGAATGCTAAAGCTTAGCACTGCTTCTGGGGAAAGAATAGCCCCTAGCAAAAAACCATGCCCCCAAAACCATCAGGGGATTGATACTGGTTCACTGCATTACTAAGTGTCATCACAAAGCTACAACTAAAATTGAACAAACATTTAAAAAAAAATGTACTAAAGAGTAATTTATTCAGTGTGAATTCAAAGGAGATCCCACCACTCATTACAGGACCACACAGAGGCTCTCGACGCTGTACTCCAGGATATAGGCAGGGTAAATTTGTTGCTTCTCAAAGATGACAAAGATGGAAGGGTCTGTCGGGTCATCCACGCAGCTGTCATAGAGTCTGTTAGAACTGCTGCCTCGGGGTGGAGGCCGGCAGTACTCGGGGTTTCCCTTCACAAAGTCTCCCACGAGAACCTGGGCCACGAACATGCTGTAGCGCCCGCTGTGAGAGGAACAGTACTCGTGGGAATAGCTGGCATCTCTGGCAAAGTAGCTTCCTAGGAAGCAGAGAAACCACGGGTCAGGCAATACACCAGCCAAGGGACAAACAGGTGCTAACAGCACTGTGTCAGCCAGCAATTCAACAGCCCCAGCCAGCCCCACACACATTGCTGCCAGCTGTTCCCACATTGGTGTGTGTTACTGTAAAGCACCGACAAACTCCACATTTCACCAACAACCTCCCAGCCCCACCTGTCCAAGAGCAGCTGCCTGAGGCAAAGAGGGCTGTTTTCAGCCCTTCCTGGGATGGGATTGCTGTGGGTGCTACCTGAAGCAATGCAGATGCACACAGGTGAGAGTGGCCGGGTCAGGAACCATCGGTCACTTCACACCCACATCCCTCAGCGTGGCTGGGGGCTGCAGTCCCTGCTGCCACAGCCCCTACGCCCTTCTGCACTTGTACCTTTTCCATACATTGTCCCATGAGTCCCACAGAGTCTCCAGTCAAAGTTCTGCTCACAGATGGCAGACACATGGGATGGATTTGTGCCATGGAACAGGAGCCGCTCGTCCACTCGTTTCAATTTATTGAGCTTCTTCATCTTTTCTTTTTGCCTAGAGACAGGAAAAAAAAAAAAAAAAGACTTGTTATCCTGGCTCAAACAAGCACAATTTCCCAACTCAACTCCTCCTACTTCAGGGTCATGGAGGAACAGGGACACAAACCACTCTCAGTTGGGATACTGGCTGCTATGCACTTCTGCTGGTACCCTGTTGTACCAGCTGGCTCCTGCCAGCACAACAAGAAGTTCTCAGCATCACTATGGACTGTGTCACCCACAACTTCATACCACATGAGAGAGTAGAGAGACAAACATCTCTTGACTGGAAATTGGTCAGTTCCCGTGTTATATCAAGCCTGAATACATAAATATGATTATAAAACTGAGCTGTACGGAGCCACAGTGAAGATTGTACAATCTCTGCCCCCATCAAAAAAAAAAGTCCCCTCCTTTTTTTTTGAACTCCTATGTGGAAGAAGCTAAAACCAAAAGAATAAACCTGAAACACCAAAGCTCAGTTACGATAAAGGAAAAGAATTTACTTTTTGAATAACACTAGCAAGAATCACACACGGGTCTTGCTAGGGATAAAAGGCTCATTTCCACACACACAAAAGAACACAGATGCAACCCTAACAACCCAGTCACAGAGAGAGAGGAACTCCAGTCCCCTTCCAGGACTGCCCCAGGGGAGCCTCAGCCTCAGGGAGCCAGGTTTTGGGGCAGTCATAAGTCTGGGCCACCAGCCAGACCTGGGCAGAGAGATACATGGCAGCCTCACCTCTGCTGGGCTGCTGAATTTGGCAGCTCCAAGTGTAGATTATGGAGGACAACAGAACAGGAAATACCAGTCTTTTCATACAGTAAGGATAATGAAATAAAACAGATACAAACCACTGAAAAATGTCCCAAAGTGTTGGGTTCTGGATCCTCCGCAGTTGGTTGATGCAGTAATTTTTCATTGTCTTGTCAAACAGCCCCTTAATTTTTCCATATTCTGGGGTATCACAGCTGAGCTGTATCAACTGAAAATTTTTAAAGCACCAAAAATAAGCTATTACTGAGAATAACAACTCCCAGTCCTTCCAAAGGACTTACCAACCTTCTCAGATCTGCTGAAAAGCCCCAGCACAAAAATCACAAGCTGCTCGTGTTTTTCCTGTTAACCCTCCTTTACCATCACTCCCCATGTGGAAGCACAGGCACTGACTGAGGGAAGCCAGTGCAATCCCATGTGAGCTTCCTTTAGAGGACACACTTCCACACCTGGACCTTTTTTAGTTGAGAGTAACCTAAAGTTGAAATGCACAGCAATATTCAGGCTGAAGCAGAGTGAAAGTCTCACCTTAACCTGACACTCTAGCTCCTTCCCTACAGGGCTAAGCTGCAGTTTTACCACTGCAAATAACATCCTACCCCAAACTAACAGAGGAAATATCCCCTTAGGATCCAATAAATCTGGTTTATCAGAGGATGAAGTGCCTTGGGAGAGTGCAAAGGATGGGCAGGGGCAGCAAATGCCTTTCTTACCCTGTGTGGTATCAAAAGGGTTCTCAGAGAGCCTCCCAGGAAATACACCTCTCTTCTGAAAATGAAACTGTCAGTCTTGTCTCACATCATAGTTGCTTACTTTACAAGACACCTTTAAAAGCTGGTAAGTTCTCAATTGCCTTGAATCACGGTCCTGGAAAAATCAGTACAGGACACAGCTCTCCCCACCCACTGGAGAGCTGGGAAGTCCTACCTCGAACCCGATCTCAGGCAGGGCAGTCTGGTCCCAGTGTGCAGGATAGACAGGATGTGACAGAGTCCTGCTTTGGCTACAGAATAGAAAAAGGAGCCAGTCAGCTGGTGATACTCCTAACCAAATGACCCTTCTGGAGAATCCAACCACCAGCTCTAAAGCTGCCTTCAAGCACCCATTCAGGAGCAATAGTTTGTTTTCCTTTTGAATGAACACACCTTTGGTTCAACCAACATTTTAACTGAACACCCAGCTTCACATGCACTGTCTGCTGGTGAGTTTCTAATGCAGAGACAGCTCTTATTAAAATATATCAGCAGCACAAGTAACACTTATAGCAGATGTGTTCAAATTCTGTTAAGCTGAACTTCTTTTAGAAAAGCCATAAGATAGGGTATCTCAAATAAGTGTCTCTAGTTCACTTCATTTCAGTGGATTTGCCTGCTCTGTGTTTTAGTTTATCCTCAGCTTTCCAAGGGATGACATCCACATGCACCACAGCTCTTGGGGTTGGCAGTCCCTCGCTCCTAATCGCTGCACAGGTTATTTATTAATGTTGGGGCATAAGTCAAGGAATAAAAATCCCTGGCACAGTTGTGTCAGCCCTACGTGGCATTGCCTCTCACAGAGAGAGCAGATCTACTCCAGTGGTCTCTCACAGCTGCCAGAGACTGCCACCAAACGTCCCTCCAGAGAGCTTCAGGGAAGCATTGCATAATTTACAAATACCATCACTGCAAAATGTCCTGTTAAACCAGCCAGCAAAAGGTACCTAAAAATGAATTTAAGAAATATAAATTTGCATTCCAGGCAGGTAGGAGGAACTTCTTAGCAGAAAGGTGCTGTCCTCTAGAGACACTGTTAAACAATGAATGTGTGTTACCTTCCCTCTTGTCCACCTTCACACTGTTTGGGCAGTCGAATAACACTTCGTTGAGTTTGAAAGAGCACATTTGTTTGGACCATGTCTTGAAAGAAAAACACAGTAACTCAATAATAAGATAATTCATCGTCTAGGGACAGGCTTTTACATGTTAAGTAAAAATAAAAGAGGAGGTAGCCCTGAATATTGCATTGTGGTGCTCTCTGTATCCCACCCACCCACTCCAGTGCAAACTTTACAACCATTCCCACTTGCACTGCTCCTACTTGGAGATCAGCAAGGTCAACCACCTGCTAGCACAGGCTGTGAAACTTGAAGGCAACCAAGCACCAACTGCACCTGCATTTGTATTCACATCCAGGCTGCTGGCCAGAGAAAACCACATTTGATGGCAGGCCTAGAGCAGGAAAGAGTTTTCAGTGCAATGGGGCCACAAACCTGGCTTTCCTGGCAGCACAGGGCTGCTCCATGGTGCTAAAAGGAAAGCCTGCCCTCTCTTCTTGGTCTGGTAGCAATATAAAAGAGCACATGCTGTGTGACATGGCTAATTATCCATTGTTTCCTCCTTTAAACACCACTCTTTATTCATGCCAGGAAACATTCAAAGTTTGGAAAGCTAACAGGAGTTTTAAGATGGGTAAATAAATTAGAAACAGAAAAGCATTTTTCATTTTCCCATTTCTCCCTCTGTGCAACCAGCCCTAAATTTTTGTTTGCTGCACTCTGTGCTTTCTCTCCTCCTAAGTACCTTGCAAGATGTTCACCATCTTGCAAGGTACTTAGGCTCTCTTGGTAGTTGGGCTCACTTCTTCACCTCTTGAATTTTCAGTGCCTTTTTTTTTTCCTGATTTTTCATTCCTCCTTTTTAGTTGTATAAACCCAAATGCATAAGCCAAGGTGCCATGAAGCATTTACTCTCAACTCTTCTTCTGCATGTACAATATGGTCAGGTATATTTTCTGACTACAGATGCCCAAGTGTAGAAGCTCAAGTGGGGCATCTTGAAACTGCAGAAAAATTTACCTACTGCTCAAGCTCTGCTTGGGAAAAATTTGTAGGAGGAAATAGAGCTGTTCAAAGAGATGCAGACGTAGTGTAAAACCTTCAAGCTCCACTACATAATGAACTTAAACAAGGAGATACTTCACCTGAAAAGTCTAACTGATACTGCTGAGAACCAGCCCTGAAAAAAATAACACCATTCTTGTCAGCTAGATATTCACTCTCCAGAAGTTCAGATGTTACAGTGGCAGTGACGTGATCTGGGTGCTGCAGAAAGAACAAGGAAATGCCACCTGTTAGAAACCACACTCTGGTTTAGGCATCACTGTGAGGAAGTATCAGTGCTCCCCCAGGCCCCTATCACAGGATGATGTTTTGAAGTAAGTCTCTAAGGCTTCAAGCATTTTGTTCTGTAGCGATGGAGGGGTACCCCACAGAGCACAGCTGCTTCTAACAACACCAACAAAGCAGCCTTCAGCTTCTGTGGGCAGCTCCAGCCAAATGATGTCTGTCAGCTCTGGAAAACGCACCCGCTTTCAAAGCCAGTCCCTCGAATGCTTTCACAGAGCTCCAGTCCTGCTCTGAGGGACAATTAATAAGACAATTCCACCCAGGCATTGGAGCAGCACTGCAAGGGCACCCAGCGGTGCGTGTAGAACACGCCAGCTGCAGAACAACATGCTCTAAATAACTCCCCAAAGATGGCTTAACAAAAGCTTTTGGTATGAACAGCAGATGAATCTCACCTCTTTCCCATACTCAATCCACTGCTTGGAATCATCGAGCCAATACCAGGCATACGCCATTTCAGAAACAGACAGATGAGTCAGGAGACAACACAAGTGCAAAAGGGCTGATGGACACCCAGCTGCTTGCTCTATCCTGCATTGGAAAGGAAATTCAGATTAAAGCAGGGGTCTTTTCCAAAGCTGTCAAACAGTGCAGTATCCCTGGTCTGATCAGAAATCTATTCTCAAAAAAGGAGACACCCTCCAGCTGGCAAGTGCAGGTTTGCCCCAGAGCTGAGGAGCTGGTGCTTGGATGGTTATGGGGCATGGTAAGCACCACAGAAACCACCCTGATCTCTCTGGCTTGGACCTGTGCCACTAATTTTCCCTGAAACGTTATCTTCCTAAAAACACATTTTAAGAAAATACACTTGACACAGGGATTGTCCTGCAGGCCATAGAGAAGGCCATGGTGAGGGAGCTGTGCCCCTGCAGCCTGGGGAGAACTGTGGAGCAGAGATCCACACTGCAGCCCACGGAGAGCCCCAGGCTGCAGCGTGTGCACAGGCCCTGAGGGAAGCTGCAGTCCATGGAGAACGCGTGCTAGCAGGGAAAATGAACCACGCTGAAGCATGGGAAATTTTTAAGAATGATGGAGGAGTAGCTGGCAAGTCTTACAGACTGAGGACAACATCCATTTCCCTTCCCCTCTGCATTGCTTTGGTAGGAGGAGACAGAAAAGTCAGGAATGAAGGAGTGAAGTTGAATCTGGGAATCCGTGGAGGGGGAGAGTAGGTGAACTAATTTTCTTTTCTCACCATTTAAATCTATTTTAATTTGCAATAAATTAACTTTCCCCAAGTCAAGCCTGTCTTGCCCAGTGGTCACCTTGTTTTTATCTCAGCTCATGAACTTTCCCATCTTATTTTCTCCCTGCTGTCCTGTAAAAGACAGGGAGTGAGAGAGCAGCTCTCACGTGGAGGAGGGGATATCATCACTTACCAGCAAAGTTTCTGCTCTCCACTCTATCCTAGACACAGCACTAAAAAGAGAAAAAAAGAGAAACAAGCAGCCACCAACAATTCCAACTCACGCGATTTTACGTTGCTTCCTGCTGTTCTTCACCCTCTGTTTAATCTCCCTTAAGTGTTTCGGACCCGAACGGCACTTTCTAAATTTCTCTCACCACTTTGCTGCCCCTACAACACTGCCTGCCATGGATCACCCACGCACAGGCAGAAGCTGCCCGGCCGCTGAGCCTGCAGGGGTCTGTGGCACCGCCACCCTGAGCTGCCTGACGGACCCGACCCGACAGCGAAACAGAAACTGAAAACGCTGCTGTGTCCTGCTCCGCCCGCCCTCCTGCCCTGGCAGGGATCACGGCTACTCAGAGCAGGCCAATGAGAGCAAATCCTTGCAGGAGCAGCTGCTCACAGGGGCTCTTTACGGTGCAAAGGTCCAAAAAACGAAGGCGTGGCAGCCGCGGACTGTCAGGAGAAAGGGCCGGGAGGAGCCCGGGCCTCCTTCACAGGCACAGCTCGATCCAGCGCTGCCTTCAGACCGCAGTGTCCGCAGGAACACCAGCCAGGCCTCTTTCTAGAAAAATGCTCCAAATTCTTCTTCTCTCCCACTGCAGGGCATTCAAGAGATCCAGCACTACCAGGAGGTTTTCTGGATATGGCTGTCCCTCTTTCCCCCTCTGCACACACTGTGCTGCTGCTGCTGGCATGGCTGAAGAATTTGAAGTTTGTAGAATTGAAGGGTGGGATTTAAGGGGGGAAGGTGGGGAGAGGGAAGGTGGAAAGGAAAGCAGGGCAGTGGGGTGGGATGATGTTTCCAGGCATTTTTTCTCCACTGCTGCCCCCCTCTCTCTTCCCTCTATCCCCACTCCAGATAACTCCTGGTAACCTCTGCCAGGACTTGGGGCTCCCAGTGTGCCCTAATCACATGAGCTTGCAAAACTGTCCACTTGTGACCTACTCCCCTTTTCACTTTCCAGCATTTCTGCTCCATGCTGGGATTCTCCACTCACCACCGACTAACCCAAACTACAAGCAGAGGTGAAACACTTAAAAAAGCAGACAGAAATATTTCAGCAGCAAGACAGGTAGTGTCCTTCACATTTTGCTGAAGATCTCACTACATGGTCTTGTGCAACTGTACATTTGCTTTTTAAATCTTAACAGGAATAGCTTTATACAGAGAAAATTTTCTACTTAAAAAGCAAGCTCATGCTACCTTTTCCCTTACACAAGAAGAAATGATGAGTGAATGAAGGAAGATACAAACACAACTTACAGTATGACAAAGTGCAAACAGGTATCCCTCCAGCAGACCTCAAAGCCAAGCCCACAGGCTATGAAATCCTGAACTTCCTGTGTGTCCTACCCTCCCTGCTCAGCTGCACCCTGGAAAGGCTGTCAGAGCCCAGCATGTGCCACTTGCCTGGCACAGTTCTGTCCCCGGGCTGCCCAGCCACCGCCCTCGGGAGCTGAGGGCATCAACCTTGTGCCCTCCGGGCTGGATGAGCCGGCTCAACCCTCGCTCTGCATGGCACAGGTACCCCTGGTGCAGTAACACCTTCAAAAGTAGAACACAGCTGGCCTGTGGGAGCTCCCAGTGAGCTCCCCAGAGCACATCTGTACCTCGCTGTCTCCCTCGCAGCCTCTCTGCCACAGACCCTCAGGGAAAGTGGGGCTGAGTGACATTTCCTTCTGGTTATTGCGACAGACGCATGCGCATCTGCCAAGCACAGCCCAGGGCTTTGGCAGATACATCTGCAAAATCAACACCACTATGAACCAGCAGAGTTTATCCCTGCTTCGGGGCTCCTGTCATTGCACACAAGCACTTACCTAAAGCCAATTCCTCCCAGCCTTCCAGTGGCTGGGGATATTCAGGACCTTCTCTCCTTGCTACAGGGAGCAGCTTCTGCTGAACGTTATTCTTGGAAAGCCAGCAGCTGGCGTTGCCTTGCAAAGTGACCCCCCAAATCTCAGAAAGTGGGTGCATCTCTCATCCTGCTCTCCCCAGGGTTAGTGATGGCACTGGTGGGGGGTTTGCAGCAAGCAGAGCCACACAGAGCTGCACAAACTCTGTGTGCCCAGCACAGAGCCCTGCAAGACAGGCTCACTCAGCCCTCGGAGCTCTGCACCATCCCAAGTGTTTGTGTTCCTGTACCTTGAAGTCTGATCCTCCTCTCTGCTCTACTCCACAAAAATCAGACAAGGCTTAGGAGCCTTCCAGTCTGACCTCCAGCCTTTCAGAAGCTGACAGCGTTTCCCAGAAGAGCTCTGAGGCATAAAGCTTAACAACAGGTCAAGTAATCTTAACTATGCAAACTTGTTAAGACACAAGCGTTTCCTTGACTTCTTTTTCCCCATAGATTGTGTTCAATTGAACCGCCCAGAACATTTTTATTTCCTGGTGAACCAGTCACACCAGATCAGTAGTGGCTGAAACATAAATCTCTGAGTTTCCAGAAAGTGTGCACTCAGAGTGTGTTCTATAGACATGTTATTAAAACAAACAAACAGTCAGACAGACAAACCCAAAAACAACAACAAAACCCTAGCGTACATACACACGAAAAACCAAACCAAACCAAAAAAAAAACCCAAAAAAACCCAACACTGTAAACATGATTATGAACTCACATTCACTTCTGGCTGTTCTTGAAGCTCTTAGGCCTACGAGCTTCAGTGGATATGAGATAGCAGCTTTAGGAAGAGCATTATGGCTTGGTAGAAAGTGTTTACATATCTTTGCTGGGAGCAGCACACCATCCTCTTTAAAAGCAAACTACTCTCCACAAACTGGAAACTTGAGCTCACTGTAAAGCAATACCTTCTGGACATCTTATTTTTAATTTTTATCCCTTTTAATTGCAATGTCATCCGTGGAGCTGTTGAACCTCTGATTTCTCAGCCATGGTACTATATCTGTTTCCATTTCCAGTATCTGGGAATGGAGCAGGTCTTGGAGCAGACATCCTGTGTATAGCCCTGCAAGATTATATTCCTGCACAGTCAGCAGAGGCACCCAAGTGTGGTTTCCCTGCATATGTCAAATGATTTATCCTTTATAAAGAAACCACGGTCCAGCAGGTAGCGTTACTAAGTTTCCTGCCAGGAATTACAATTCTTGTTCACCTTATCTCTTTGGAGGAAAAGGACAAAGAAGGGACATTTCCCCTTCTGTCTGCCCCTCTGTGACACACAGCAGCTCTGTTGCAATTCCAGAGTGCTCCAAGGTTTGATGTGGGAGTCCTGATTCTACAACACGTGCACACTGTGCTCACAGGGGCACTGCAGCCTGGGACCAGGCTGGCAGTACCTCATGCATCATCTTAAGATGTGTAAGACCAGTACCTAAGTGGGTGGACTCAGGAAATGTTGGGCTGATTTGGCTCACCTGGTCCTGCAAGGTCTTCTGCAGGTTGGTTCTCCAGCCACCCGCGCTGGGTCCCGGCTGTGGGGTGCTGTGGCAAGGCGTGCCAGGGAGTTCAGCTGCAGCAAAGCCTGCCACAAGGAGGGACTGGCTCTTGTCTGGGAGCCTGGAAACATTTCCAGATCTCACTTGAATCCATTCTATCATTTAAAGTCAGTACCTTCTCCTGTAGGTTGTGATGGTTTTTCCTGAAGATTTTCCCAGTGGGACTGTATTTCCTTTGGACAATGTCCAGCAGCTTGTAAATTAAATTGTGGGAGGCTAGTGGGGAAACAAGCCCTGCAACCACACTGCTGCTGTCCCAGCTTAATTCAGAACAGGAACAGGAAGCAGTCATTACAAGAATAATAATTCTCAATTGCTTTGAAAAAACCCCAACTTTAGTTCCAAAATTTTACACGTTTCAGTAGATTACATTGGATTTGTAAATGGTACTTTGTTTTTATTTTAAGTCCATAAATGTTTGATACAAAGGATTTAAAAATGCTGCACATTCTGCTGTTCCTCTTTCCAGCAGTCATTAGAGGAGTCTCAGCATGCTACTTCCCATCTCTTAGGAACCAATTAACCATTACGTGATTGTAAATAGCTAATTGCTGTTTTATCTGGACATAACATTGCCACATTAATAATGTAGACCAAAGTAATCCAATAATGGAAACCTTTCTTATGCCATTAGTTCCAATGAGCGTCTATGGACTAAATCAGCAAGTCATGTGCAATCAGCAAGTTAAAGCTTGGATGTGAAGTCACTCATGCCTTCTTACAGCACCAAAAGATGCATTTATTCAGGAATCTGCCCAAGTCTCATCAGTGGTCCTGTCTAATTAAAGGAGGAATTGTATTTCACTGGAGCTCGGCCAAATTCTGAGTTTTCAACTTCACTGGTGAGGAGTGGGCCTAGGAAGCTGGGGGAGGGACCAGGATCTCTTCTGTCATATTCTGGTTGATACATAGCTGATGTTTTTCAGATGCATTTGTACATTTTAAAATTTCATTTCAGGAAAGTAAAATTCAAAGTTGGAAGATTATTTCAAAGCTAAAAATACTCATTCTACTTATACAAAAACCAAAGCAAAACATTCTGACCTTAGTTTGTTAATACTTAAATTTCAAATATCTTCTCATTAGCTGAACCTGCACTTTCTGGTGAATAAAATTTTGTCCCCCTGTCTCTTTTTCTCCTTTCCAATTCATCTGCCTTATCTCTGATTTGCTGTCCCCAACCCTTCCCCTTGTCCACAGCAAGGCTACTTCAACAGTTCAGTTTGAAACTTGCATGTATTGGATTCTCAGTTCTGCAACATGCCCCCTTCCTCCATTTGCCAAGTCAGGAAAACAAAATATTGTCTCTGTACACATACACACAGACACACACACACTCAATTTTACTCAGGACTGGGCTAGGCTGCAAAATTAGGGTCTTGGTTTCAAAGACACTTTGCAGGCAAAGCAAGCTCATTTCAGAGAACTAGTTTGCCCTTCTGGAAAAAAGGAAAGGGCAGGAACAGATCCCGATTGGCAAGCTTAGGAACACTTGCAGCAAGGATTTGGATGAGTCGTCCTCATTCGCACTGACTAAAAAGAATAAAAGCATGGCCTGCTTTTGGTAGGATCAAAGGTGTCAAAAATGGAGTAAGTAGATTTTTATCCTCTTCTGTGAGTTCTGATAGTTTTCTCAGTAAGTCTTGATTTCTTGTTGGACAACTTCCAGCAGTAACTGTAGTTTGTGTGTAAGATAATCTGAAAGGGTGGGGGAAAAAAAGGAAGGAAGCTTAGTCCAGAGGAAATCCTGAGATATGTCTGAAAATCAGAGCATCAGCACTGATGGCTGGAGCACTTTATGTTGGCAGATCACTGTATCTGTTTCCTTTCTTGCTGTATGTTTTCTTCTATTCAGTGGTTACTGATGCACCTCCATCCAACATCAAATCAAAAGAAAACAAGACTTGGAACAGAAATGACAAATTAAACTTAAACCCAGGCTCTCATTTCTGAAAAAAAACCCTTGTGCCACCATGCCTGCATCCAAAGGAAATCTGTACTGCATGGAGTGGAGATGTACTTCATTTCCACAGCTACATTTGTGCCCAAACCATCCTGGCCTCTTCACCAAGCTGACAGGCCTCTGGCACCACTCTTCTCCTATCAGCCCTCTCCCCAGCCTTTCAGCAAGTGAGTTTGTGCATGGGGTTACAGTGTGTGCCTGTAGTCTCTTCCATCCTAACTTTTCATCTCTCTGCTCTGTGTCAGACAAATTTGACTCAGAGCTAGTGATCCCAAGGACATGATAAAGTTTGGTAGGAGCCAGGGCTGGAGTACAACAGCAACCCTCTCTGTTCCCCCTGTTGGTAGACCTCAACCTTGTCTTTGTTAAAATAAATTTGGCCGTGGAGGTTGTTCCTTGGGAAAGATATTGGAGGGGTGCCAGGGGTCATGATTTAGGTTTCATGAGGTCTGTTGGTCAAGGAGCAATTTGCATTAGAGATGAGCCCTGGGAACAAGCCAACATCCCAACCCCTGAGCGTGTTTAGGTCCCCAGTCCTGAAGATCAAATGCATACTTACAAAACAGGCTGCGGCAGCGGTCTGACATCTGCCTGTGAACTATGAGGTAGTAGACTGGAAAACCACTCAAAACCATGGTGCATCCAATGCTAATGCTCACAGGGTCTGAGTAGAAAGACATTGCCACTGTGAAGAGGCAGATGATGGTAAAAGAGACAGGAACAAACAGGGGAACCTGGGAGAAAGAGCACAGAAGACTATCAGGGCAAACTGGTCGTGGTGGCCTATCAGCCTCTGTATGTGACAGGACACACTGTATTCATTTCCCCATCCAAAGAAGATGAGAGGAACTATATCCTGTCCTGCAGAGTGATTCTGTACAATCAGACTGCAAACACTTGTTTTAGCTTCAGAGCCCAGTGTGCCCTGTGAGGTGCATGCCTCCTATGTTCATGTGCACCAAAATCTGAACCTCACTTGCAACTGGAAGCCAAGCAGGGGGAGAAGCCACCTACAGCCCACTGCTCTGGCAATGCTCCTGTGCATGGACACACACTGCTGGCCACCTAAGGCAGCTGCTGAGGGAAAATCTGAAGCCAGGACAGAAGTGACACTTTGAATCAAGCTGTTCTTTGCTTATAAAACTCATGACTCGTTTTGACCTGCCTCCAGCTTGCCTGAGACTTACAGTGATCAAACCAAGACAAACCAGACTCCCCATCTCTGTAGTACCTGCACCAAGAACTTGAGCTTCAGAGACACCATGGTGAAAATCAAAGCAGCACTCAGCACTTCAGCCATACCCTATTGGGTGAGCCAATTCATCTGGGTTATTTGGAGAGCAAATAGGAAGACTGCAATAAATAATAAAACTGTGAAACACTCCCTCTGTCTCTGGATCCAAACTCAGCCAAGTAACACCTGACCATGGCTGAGGGGATGAAGGAGCTGCTCTCATATAGGGTGACAACCTTTACCAGTAATAAAGGTTGTGTATTGGATGCTCAACATGCCAAGTTGGAAGAGATCAGTTGCTCTAGGTATGGCAGCCATCCAGCCATCAAACTTAGGCACTCTTGTCGTCTTTCCAGCCAGAGCATCCTCTGACAGCCACTCCTACAAGCACACACGCTGGACATCTGCTCGGCAGATGTGCGAGCAGCATGCGGTGTTTTCTCAGCGTTTTTACCCCGGAATGCTGTGGAGAGCCCCAGTGCCAGCGCTGTCCGGCGCTTTGTCCCCGGCCCGCGTGCGGCCGCTAGAGCGCAGCACCTGCCCGCGCCACCTGCGCGCAGCCCTTCCCTCCCGCGCACAGCTGATAAAAGCCAGGGAAAAGGAGAGGGGAAATCAGCCCAGCCCACCAAGACGCCAATATTTCCCTTCCTTCCCTCGCTGAATCAGCATTTAGGAGCCGCTAGAAGTCGAAATCTCTGTCTAAAGAAAACCGGGCCGAAATCCCAGCATCTGAAACCATCAGCAGCGCCACCTGGTAATAAAGCTTCACTGAGAAGCTTGGTTTGAAAGAAAAAGCAAAAACTTATTCGGTTTGCTTCTGAGGGACTACACGAGTGCAGCGGACCAACAAACTGGGAAGCCTCAAGGTCTCAGCTAAACGCAAAGACCGAGAAGGAAAATGAGCCCAGAGTTTGCAAGAGGATGCGCACAGCTCACGGGGAGCCCTGCGAGCTGCAGGAGGTGTTTCTGTGCCCCGAGCTCCTCTCTCTTCCCCGGGAGCTGCTGGCAGGAGGCTCCGTGCAGGGGCGACCAGAGTCAGGAACAAATTGCGCCTGCCTCAAGCACCAACCTAATGCCTTCTGCACATTGTCCGGCCGTGGGAAAAGTGCCCGAGCACAGGAAAGGTGCTCCAGCACCAGCTCCAGCATCCCCTGCTGACATGAGGAGGATCCCGGCACCCGGCAGAGTGAGAAAGGCCACAAGAGGGGCCCACTGCTCTACACTAGGCAATATTTCCATACCAACAGGTGATCCCTCCCAAGTCAGATTTGTGCCCAGGACCCTTCCACCCATGCTCTTTTCCCCCCAAACTGGAGACTTTCGTGCCTCTCAGCAAGAGCTGAGACTTACCTACCACTGAAATAACATCCAGATAAGAGAGTCCCTCCTTGTAGCCCACGTGAGATGAGTGAGAGAACTGCTTTCTGTACATCTCCCAGTTCCAAGCCTGAAATTTTATCCCCTGTAGCAAGCAGTCTTCTAACAGATGCATTTAATGACTCCACAAAGAACTGGCTTTATAGGATTTACCACATCTGGCTGTTTGGGCACATCAACCAATTACAGGAGCTCCCCAAAGGCATTACTAAGCATCAGGGACTGAGACCCCTTTGAGGCTAAAGGCAACCATAGCCATGTAATGCTGTAATAATTTGCAAATCAAAGAGAGGAATGGCAGGCCTGGCCATTGCTGGCTGCCAGGTGCATTACCCTGAAGGGGCTGTGCAGCTCCGGGTGACGGTGGCGGTGCACGATGAGCCCGAGGGTGGCCAATCCTATGAAAAGCCATCTGGAAAAGCTGAAGAAGTTCAGTAGATGGTAGATGTCTCCAATGCACACCATGGCAGTGACCAAAGGGAACTGAGCATTGTGAACATGAAACACAGTCGTTAAAGCCTTACTATGGTACTCAGACTAGGAAGGGTAATGTGGATCACCTCCTCCAACCCCCCTACAACCAACTCACAGCCCCAACATTTTGGAGGTCAGAGAACTTTACAAAACAGTGTCACAGACTGAAGGCAAAAGATCTAAAGTCTTTTAGTTGTTCTGTAGTACTACAGAAAGGAGTGATCATTTCAAGATTCGGTGTTTCGTGTCCAAGCCAGAGCAATTAAAACATGCATGATCCAAAAGCCTGCACTGCTGGTACACAGACTATCCACAGTGACATCTGCTAAGTTTTTAGCAGGTCAGTCAAGCTGCAGCAGGCACTGCAGCACAGTTAGGATGGAGCTGCACCACTGCCATATAAAAACCCCAAACAAACCAAAACACCCAACCAGGCCATCTCTACAAGTGCTCATTCCCCACCTTTCCACCACGCCTGGGAATTTTCAATTTCCAAATAGCAAAAGCCAGGCAGAGGTGTTTTCATAAGGCAATATTATGCAACAGCTGTGGCAGATGGTAGGGACTGTACTTTTAAAAAAGGTGTCTAAGGTTATAAGGCAGGGACTTCAAGGTTGTACATTTGGATACCACTGCTGACTCAAGGGGACTTAATACTCAGCAGCCATTTCCTGTATCCTGTCTCTTTTATTTTTCAGAGGGTAATTTAATGCCTCAACACTCTTTAAAACTCCTCAGTTTATCCAGTCTTCACAGGAAAGCCAAGACTGCAAAAGAACAGAGTGTGTCACACAGCCAGATGTCCTTACCATTAACATGACAGCAGGAAGGGGGGTATGCCTTCGAATGTGGATCATGGAGAAGAGAGGAGGCCACTGCCCTTCCCTGGAAGCCACGAACAGAGTCCTAGGAAAAGACAAGGAGCCCTGTACATTGACATCCTACATCCAGACTAGAAATTAGGTCAGTCACTGGGCTGACCTGGAGCATCAAAGCACCTGTTTCTTCCCCAGCACAAGTCTGCTATTCAAGGCTACAGTTCTGCCTTTAGCTGCACTTTCACAGAATCATTGAATGGTTTGGGTTGGAACCCACCCCCCTGCCATGGGCAGGGACAGGTTCCACTAGACCAGGTGGCTCAGAGCTCCACTTTGGGGGCATTTGTAAGAAAACCCCAGGGCTGAGTTCCCATAGCTCTGCCAGGACCAGTTCAATGGAGTGCAGAGCTCACCATCAGAACCACTGGCAGTGTCTCCTTCAGTGCCTCATCAGCAGAGGCCTTTGGGCAAGTCCAAAGGGACCATGAATGAGCTCGGGCTGGAAACAGGAGCAAGAAAGTCTCTTGCCATCAAAAAAGGAATTAATCTTTCCAGTGAAAAGGAAGTGGAGGGATCACAAACTTCAATCCTTTATAAGAGGACCTGGTGAGTTTATGAAAGAGGATTGTGAACTTTGAAGACTATATTCTAATGTGTACATATATAGAAAAAACAAAGTGCAATCTCCTCAACTGACAGATGATTTCCAGTCCTCTGGTCAGCTGTTGGAAAATACAGTTTGTCATATTGCCAAGAGGCCAGCTATACACAAAACCAGCTACAAAATGAGAGCACAGAGTTCCTTGCTTCCATCCCTCCTTTGACTCGTGAAAGATCAATTAGGGAGAAGACAATCACATCCAATTTTATAAATTTAATATCCTCAAATAAACCATGCCAGAGCATCAGCTGGGCTGGAGCAGGGCCCCAAGCAGCTGGGGCACAAGTGTACAACCAGTTTTATTGCTGTCTCTGTGGCTTTGCAGGGGTGTGGCTGGCAGGCAGCCAGGGAGGCCCCAGCAGTGTTTATATAGAGTTTCTGCAGTGATTATGCTAAATGATGCCAGGATGGGGGACAGAAGGTCAATAGGGGACACGAAGAACCTCTGTGCTGTCCAGAGCCTTCTCATGCTCAAAGAAAACCACTATCTATCTAGAGCAGCTAATGGGAAGGATCATCCATACTGGTATTTAATACAGGACTTCAGGGTAGTGGATCAGATAAATCACTAGCTTTCATGCTAGTGAAACATTCCTTTCAGATCAACTGATTTTTCTCTTTGCAGTCAAAGCTGTGAAGTAGAACCCACTGCACAGAGTTTGCTCAGCCCCACAGGACCAGCACAACATTCTTCTTCACAAGGTCTGCCCTCCTCTCCGATCTTAAGGCTCCCATAAGGACACAAAGTGTGGCAGACAGTGAAGCTGGCAAGTTTATTTTTCCATGGAACAAAGCTTTTCTTATTGCTATAACAAGGCTTCTTGAACCTTGACTATTGCTTAGGAATAGCCCATCCCAGTGACATTACACTGACTTCAAAGCAAAGTCCTCAAGGGAGAGTTTGCCTGAAGAGCCTCACAACAGAGGGACCCAGTGCCCTGCAGCAGCACAGCTGGGTGAGCCCAGTGAAAGAAGACTCAGTCTCACTGAGCAGCTGCCAACATCAACAAAGCCTTTAGTTCACCAGAAACACTGACATTTCACTTTAAACTGGAGATTTAAACTGAAGGGTAGGGGAGAAAATAGAAATCTTTCTTTGTGACCAAATCTAGATACCAAAGTTTGGACCTGGCCAGAAATAGAAAGTGTAGATTCTTAGCCAAAAAGGACCATCCTGTAGCTGACAGCCTGGGAGTCAAAAGCCTTATTTTCCCCACAAGAGTGGCTGAAAGGCCGCTGTGTGGATGGGTAATTGCACAGGTTGCTGATGCTTCCCTCTGATTCAGTGAGCCAAAAGCATAATAGAGCTTTAGGGATGTGACCTTGAAAATGTGAAGATTCCTCCATTCATGGTTCCAAAGCAGGACAGTCCAACAAGGACAGGGACCACAGATATCAGGCTTTTGAAGGCTCGCTGCACAAAGCTCTGGAGGAAGAGCAAACATGACTTTAGGAACATGTGGTGATCTCTAGGTGATGTCAGGGTCAAAAAAAAGAAAACTTCTTCCATTGAAGGAGTAATATAGAAGTCATAAATCTCAGCTTTTCTTCTGCCATCTCCAGGTTATTTTTCATTGTCTTTTTGGCACAACAAAAAGAATTTACTGTTGCCCAGTAATCCAGAGAAATTACAAAGCAGTAAAGCATTTTATAGGAAAACCACCTCTGAAAGACTTGCCATGATCACAGCATAAGCTGGCCACACTGAGGAGATAACAATAGGGGTGACAACTCACCACAGCCACAGCAGGAGAAGCCAGAACATCTTGTGTTCCCAGGACTGTGTAATAGGAGATGTTGGTGAGCATGTACCCCACAATTACTGTGATCACAGACACGATGACAGCCAAAGGGATATTTCTACAAGGAAGGGGAAGACACAGACAGAAAGAACAAGCTGCTGTCCCTTGTTATGCACACTGTTACTGCAGATTTTATCTGGTAGTACAATTGAATGCAGTCAGGTGAACCCACAAACTTATTCCTCCCATACTGCACTTGGGAAAGGCTGGTAACCCAGGGCAGCTCCCTCCCAGCCTTACCGTTCAGGTTTGACCAACTCTTCCCGCACAAAGCTGGTCTGAAACCTGCACGATGGGAAGAGACGGGGTGAGAGTGTGAGTCGTGCTGAGGACACCTGTCTGCTGCCCGAGAAGTGCCCCACCATGGCACCTACCAGCCTGAGTATGCGAACATGCCTGCATAGAAAGCCAGGGGGAGCTTATCCAGAACCAGCGACTGTCTGTCAAAAGCATCCTGGAAGTTCTCGGTGTGGCCTGCAGAGGAGATAAACAACAGACACAGAGCAGGAAAATGTCAGAGACAAGCTTCTTTCCCTGTAGGATAACATCCCTTGTACCTCTTGCCCACACCTAGGAAGAGTGTTTGTGATTTCCTTGGAGCAAAGTATTCAAATTCATTTCATTGCTTTAATTTCAGTGCTGTTGCTGATCTGTTTACTTTCCTACGGTGACATTAAAAAAAAAAAATCTATCCCTTGTCCCGGTATGGGAGGCATTTCAGGAAGGGCAACAACTACAGCTAGTTGTTTCCAACAGACCCTGCTGTGGGAACAGGAGACCATGGAGACAAGAGGATCCACATTGTCCTCTCCTTTCTTTCGGCTCAAAATTAAATAATTGGATTGACCCCCATGTTCCGTCCCCAGCCCCCTCAGCAGCTGGACACACACTTCCCTTTGATGTGGTGCAGCCAGCAAGGCAGCTGACTCAGCTCTCACTGGGCTCTCTCCTGCTCCTGCTGCTGGAGCACTGACCCCAGCCCTGAGCTGGCCAGAGCATGGGAACCAGGCTGCAGGAGGGCAGGGGAGCAGGGACCTGCCAGCCTCACCCACAGCAAAGGGCACACAGGGCTAAGCAAATGCTATTTTCAAAGTAGAGGTGTCTCACATGTTTACCAACTTCCCTAATTTTCCTTCTAATTCTCTGCTTGAAATAATAAAACAAAACATAA
>VZTR01030517.1:156030-200063 GCA_013400775.1 Chaetops frenatus
AAAAAAAAAAAAAAAAAAATAAGAAGAGAAAAAACTTAGGGAAGAAAGAAAAGCTGAATGGCCTCTCATTCGAACAGTCAAAAGGAGTTGCATTCCCAACATTTTCAAATCTAGGTAACCCAAGGTTTGGTTCCAGATCTCTGTTCAGTTCTTGCTAATAAAGACTCTTTAAAAGTAAGAGGTGAGAAGCTTGCCTACTTGGGCAAGGCAAGGTGAGACATGGCATGGAGAGCATGGAAAAAGTTCAGCCACTTTTATGGAGTAGCTTCTGCAGGAAATTCAGTGACAAGATTTGGGCACTTGGGTTTGAAATGTTGGCCCAGCAAGTCTCTAAAGTAAGCCTGAGCCAAAGAGAAGGAAATGGCAGACAAAAGAACAAAAGTGCAACAAAAAAAAAAGAAGCACAAGGCAGAGGAATCAGGCAAAATTATTTAAAAGCATATAACTGATTTAAAAGCGCAAAAAAAAAAGTCAAAATGAAAATCAGTTTGAAGAAAACTAACCTAAAATATAGGAGGGGACCTGTTGGGGTATTTTTTTTTTTTATGTTCTGAAATGATGGCTGGTAAGTGATGGTGCATGAGAAGGATTTATTGCCTGCAATGCATTAATGAGCAATTTACAGTCCCCTGTGAGTCACATTAAATACAACCTGCCACACTGGAGCCTCTTGGTGAATTCTCCCTCCAGATGTCACCTGCACTTATCCTCCCCACCAGAGGACGGGTGCCAGGGCTCCAGCTTGTCATTTGAAGGCATTCCTAACAATAATGGCTCAGGATTCCTAGCTGCAGGGCAGTCCCTTGGTTCAGAAACACTGCCAGCCCAAGGGCATCTTTGCATGTTCAAAGGAGGCAGCTCCAGACATCAGAGAGAAACATGAACACAGAGCCCACTGCCTGTGGTGTTCCCTCTGCAGAAGAAGGCAACAGCATGAAGAGGGAGCAGGCCTCATCCCTTGAGTGGGAATGCCTTGGGCTTTTCTATAAACTGAGGCTTGGATTAAAGCCAAGCTCTTATATCTTTCACAGAAGATACTACTGGTAGGGTTTTTCTCCCCCACTCTGCACGTGGGCATAAAATCCTGTACTAAGTTCATTGTAAATTCCCTAAATTTCCACCCATCTCAATCTGGAGGTAAAAAACATTAATTTATGCCACAGGAGGGTTAGAGATGCCACTACCAGGGCTCAGCTGAGGGCTGGTAACTCATTACACAGCTGTGACTGGCTCAGGGGATGCTGTCACACATCCTAAGTGTCCATCAAAGGTGTGCTGCTCTGGAAAGATTTTGAGCCACACTGGAAACAGGCAAATCTGACTCCCAAGAAAGGCCATCTGCACAGGAATGTGCCTGTAATACCCAGGGTAGGATCACACATCCTCCGGCACTAAAATCCACTAAACCTTGGAGGAAGCACCACCCAGCCAGGTGGATCAGCCCAGTGCAGTGATACAGCTCGTGCCAGCCTCAGCTCCCAGCCAATTCACACCCGACACATGGACCGAGGAAGCTCCTGCCAGCTAAATGAGCACAACACACTCGTCACTTGGGACTGATAAAAGCCATGATGGGGGCACACCGAGCACCCTCAGCTGTACAGCAACACCTACCCTGGGCCAGCAGCATCATCCCTGGCACAATGATGAGTGCAAGAGCCAGGAGTTTGACAACGGAGAGAGCCGTCTGCAGCCGCGCGCTCCAGGTGACGCTCCAGGAATTGAGGGTGAGAACCATGTCTGGAGAGAAGAGCACACTGCTGCAGCTGTAGCCTGTGCTCAGCACACACAGGAAAAAATACAGCAGCTCTCCCTGCCCCAGGGTGCTGGGGGAAGGCTGCATCTTTGTGCCTTAGAGAGGATGCTCGGGGTGAGAGATGTCAGAAAGCATTACAGGTGTGGTCCAGCATACAGCATTTAAAGAGGGAGCTGACTTATGCTCCTAAAAGGGAGCAGGAACCTGGTTCCTGCTGGGTGATCCACACCTGCCTTTGGGAAAGGTATGGGACATCTCAGCAGCCCACTTTGCAGCATTCCCTGTGCCAACCCACACCAGTCTGGAGCAGGCAGGACAGCTCCAAGGGCTGGATGCACCAGGAGTCCAAAACCTCAAGCCTTACACCCACAACTCATGTGGCTTTTGCACAATTACACATGGAGAGTTTCTGCTCCCAGACCTGGCAAAATCCCCCTACCAAGGGCTCCAGCTGGTTAATAGGGAGGCCCATTCCCCTTTCTGGAGAATACAGTGGCCCAACACCATCACCTTGAACCGGAACATTTTGGTTAGCCAAGGAGGTAAGACAATACCCCTATGCCAGAGTTGTCCCAAGGAAATAACACCCCAGAAGTGCTCCTAGTCTAGGGCAGAGAGGCTGGGATGGACAGTCCCATGGGAGTTAGGACTTACAGTAGCCCAGGAGAGATACAAGCTTCACTGCAGGGACGGGGGCAGCACAGGGGGCAAAGAAAGGCTCCAGCATGTAACGTCCAAATGCCAGGGAAACCACAGCACTGTTGGCAGGCCTGGAGTGGGGAGAGTGGGGGGAACCAAGAACAAAGTGCTCTGAGGATGGCTGGAAAATGGCATGAGGTAAAACTGCACCAAACTTGGCAAGGGGAGCAAGTTTCCCCACCTGGCTTAATCCTCTCACCCATGCAGATGGTGAATTCCCATCGAGTTTTCCTCAGTAAGTGGGTTAAAAACCACATGCTGCAAAATTATTAATTTCCAACTTGAAAGGAAAAGTTGAGATTAATCATACTGAGCAATGCAAGTGTAGTTCAAACGTTCTGCTTTATCTAAGCTTACATGAAGGATACAGGTTATTGAGAGGTGAGGACTTCCTTTTAAATGTTAAGAAAAGAAGAAGCTCACGATTTTATAAATTATTCAACTTGGGGCTAAGCCAGGAAGTTGTCTCCACTTTCCAAATCTGGAGAAACCAGAAAAGTTTCACACTGAAAACAGAAGATCTGAAATAAATCTGGCATCTATTGTCAGTCTCTGAAATATACCACAGCTCTTGGGGGATACCAGCTGCCAGGGGAGAAGAGAGATATTCTTCAAGTACAGAACATATTTAACATTTGTAACTATTTCCACATTGCGTCTTCTTCCTTTTATCACTGAAAAATCTTTTAAAATCATTCAGCTTGTTTCTACTCTTTCCTTTACAAACTGCCTGGACTGGTACCTGGCACCATAACTTTTGGTATTTTAAATTATCACTGCATCCAGGAAGAGGCAAGAAAACTAACTCTTACCTGATAGCAAAAAACTCTGCCCACAGGAATAAGAAGCTTGGCAGAGGCCCTAGTGTCTCCAAAATGTAGATGTAATGTCCTCCGGACTTGGTGATTCTTGTTCCAAGCTCTGCATAACACAAGGCACCTGGAAAAGTTCAGGTAGAAATGTACCAAGTAAATAATCCTATGGATTTTCCCTTTTCTGTGTGACTTTTCAGGGATTGAATAAATCCATTTAAAATAAATAGTGAGTGAGAGGAAGAAAAAGCGGTTTAATGGAACCACTTTTCCCTACTTTTGTGCACTACTGGGTTTTGAAGTGAGTTTCGAAGTAATTGGCTGACCTATCTGGTGGAAAGAAATTCTCTTTTTGTGGCTAATGTCACAACATTTCCATGGAAGCTCTGAAGAAGGCTGTGTGATAGAAATGCTGCACAGAGCTACAAGAGGCTTCCTTTGAAAGATACCCTGGATTCTTGCTTCTCCTCACAGTTAGACTGGTGAAATGGTGCTTGCTAAGCAGCTACAGCAGCTCAGCCACAAGCCATGGCTAAACTGGTCATTCCAATCAGATTTTTGATCCCAGGCCACATTCTTGTGTCCTTATCTTGCATCTTCACCTAAATCCCTTCCTTCCTTTGAATCCAGTGGTGACATGGCCATGCCTTCAAATCCCATGGCAATCATGCCATATGCAGATCATGCAGAATGGTGACAACCTCAGTATTTCCTGCCTCTCAGTTGGAAAATTTGTGCAGAATTCCTGTTCAAAGCATCAAATATAGGCAGACAGTTTATTCCAGTGGGTTCCTTTAAATGCTTCAAACATGTATATAAGTATGTTGCTGAACTCAAGCAATGGGACTTGTATATATGCCCCACCTGAAAGGGAAAAAAAAAAAGGCATAAAAGAAAGCAGGCCTTTTATATGTGCAGCAAAAAGTGTCAGAGAAATGATCAGGGGAGGTCATCAAGCTGATAAAAGGGAAGAGCAAACCAACAAATCCAGCTACAAAATGAAATCACTTGATAAAGAGGTTTCCAAGGCCCTTACAGCAGAGTGTATCAAAGGATGCTGCATAGGAAGAAACCTTTGCAAGTGCAGAGCTTGGCTGTGATTAGCACACACATCATTTGCTGCTCTGCTTGGTTAAAAGAAACACCATGCTCACATTATATTGTAAGCTTTTCTGTAAGCAGAAGTGTATAATTCACCAAACAACTACAAAGATGTTGCAATGTGAAATATTGGTGCTAAGAGCAAGAACAATTTGTTACCCTATTAACAATTGAATGTCTCGATTTCTAAACTTGCATGTACATGTCACAGTGTCAAAGAGGTTTTTTTTTTTCACGTGGAGTATTTCTTATTTCTCCTTTCTTGTTTTGTGTGTGTGTATGTCTGTGGTTTTGTTTGTTTGGTTTTGTATTTTTTAGCAAGTTACAACAGAAGAAGAATGTTGAAGTCACCCACTGTAATAAGCATCAGATTTCTCTCCTGGGCTGGGACAACTTTCAGTTGTCCTTAACAGCACCTTTAGAGAGTTTCTGAGGCCATCATTTTATACAGTTATTGAAAGAAACTAAAAGTCACTTATTTTATTCACTGTAACTTTTAGGAGCTATGTTATTTCAAAAGAACTAACATGAAACTGTCATCAAAAAGACAACCCTTTATGAGAAAAGGCTGGTATGAAATGTCAGAAGTCAAGGCAAGAGTAACACACAGAAAGTTACAGACACAGCCACCCCATTTCTGGCAGACACCCAGCCCAGGCCGGTGCATACCCTGCAGCTCCCCAGGCATTCTGCCCCAGTGCCTGGCTATTCTCTCCAACAGAAAGGGGACCCCATATGGCATACTGGGACTGTTCCTTCCTGCTCTCTTCACAGTGTCTGTGAAAAGCACTGCACAGCCCTCAGGTTCCCTTTTAGGTGCCTACATCTCCTTTCCACCTTACAGGAGTTCCCTCAATCTCTCCCAGCTTTCCTGGCAGACTCCACGCTGTCTCCACTCGCAGCCACTGTCACTCCCCAGCCCTGGACTTGTACATGAATTGATATTCACAAACCATAAGTGCTGGAAGTTTGTCCATTAGCCCAGGGAAATAATTTGAACTATAAACTCCTAGTGACCATCCCCTGGCTTCTTAAACATTTGTTGCAGTAGGAACCAGGAATTTTGGGTTTATTCACCTCCCGACTTTCTAAACATAAAAACATGCAGGCTCCCCTCACCTCCCAGGTGCTAAAGCAAAGGCTGCCAAAGCTCAGCACTCACCAAACATGGAGAGGAGCCCACAGGAAAACCAGATGACCAAGGAAAAGCCCACGCTGCCAGAGTTTTTCAGAACTCCTTTGGGGGAAATAAAGATGCCACTGCCAACCATGCTGCCGATGAGCAGCGAGAAAGCCCGCAGCAAAGTTATCTTTTTCCTCAGGAAGATGGCCTCTTCTTTCTTGTCTTTCCCCATGGCTTTCTTCTAATCACAGGGGAAGGTCACTCATTCAGGACCTACAGTCTCCCAGGTGTCTTCAAGGCTCACCTGTAAGACAAGGAGTTAGGGATTCAAGGATCTTCTTTTCTGGGCAGATTTTTTTTTCAGTACCCAGTCAAGAGCTGGTGAATCTGTTCTGCTCAGCTGCAGGAAGTACCAGCCAAACCACAGGTGCACAGAACACCCTTGGTATCACCTCTCTCATGAGTACAGCTCCCAAGAGACACTCTGAAGTGTTCTCTGCTTCTTCTTCCAGGCAGCACAGAGCATTACGTGTTGCATGCCAACCACACTTCAGGATAATTTCCAAATTTGACTTTGGGTAATGCTGGATTGCCCAGACTGGAACTGGTTAGCTTAGGGTTAATTTAATGGGATCTAATATGGGGGTAGATTGATTTCAGCTCACTGGCAGAAAACAGATTTAACATTGCAAACCTAACAATTAAGACCTTGAGAATCTCTGAGGTTAAAAAAACATTAAGCTGCATTAGTTGGTGCACAGAGATAATTTAAGGTTTTTTAACTTCCTACCCATCCTTGCTGAATGAACTAGCCCTGATTTTCTCGCTAGAACGCCAGTGTTTCTTAATATAGTGCCAAGCTTTTTCGCTTTCAAAGTACTGAAGAGTCATAAATAAGTACTGTTTACAATTGTAAGACAGAGCTTAGTCATTACTAACAGATGTGTCATTTCTCCTATTAATATAAAAAATCCCTGGTAATAACAGCAGCAGTGAAGTTTTTCCTAGAAAAGAAGGAACTTCAGACACTTCAGGGATCATGAGCTGATCCAGATTTAGTTCTCACAAACTGCAGCAACCTCCAAATTCACCACCTGGTCTCTCCCATCCCTATCACTCCTAAATTGGCAACTTCACTGAGAAACTCACCTTTTGCTTAGGTAGGTAAGACGAATTCAGGTCAGTTACTACAGCCTAATTTGCTGTAGCAAACCTGTCTGTAGTTTTCCTAACAGCAAGGTGGACGTTCTACACTGGTAATTACCTCTGGTAGAGCAGGCAAGACAAGTCTGAAGTGGATAATTTGGCTTTTGTCTGGCCTCCTGCCACAATGCTCACACACTCAGCTTCAGTGCTTTTTATTTTCATCATTCTAACACAGTAAATTGCATTATGGTGAATATTTGCCCCAGATCCATTGGCTGTATACTATTGCAAAGTTACACTTTACATAAGACCCTATTTTATGTGTCTCTTGAATAATTTAGTAATTGCAGTGGTGTGTCCACAAGGAGACAGTGGTCACCTCTAGAAGGAGACATAAGCAGCCAGAAATTACTTAAAATTGCTTTAATTGATAAAAATGTTCCCTTAATTTTGAGGGGACAATTCTTGTTACCACTCACCCAGGATACTTATTTGCATGCCCTGTGTAAACTCAGTGTGACCAAGGTCTTTTCTCCCCCATGCCCAGCTCTTTTCCCACCTGGAAGCTGGTGGGAGGAAGCAGGGTGATCACTTTCTCTGCACACATATGACAAGCACATGCAGAAAGCCCTTTCTCCTGCCAGCAGCATGAGCTGGTTTCTCTGAGATTGTGCCAAGCCTGCACAAGCATCTTCTCAATCAAACCAGCCAAGTTTAGTTATTAAACCTCTAATGAGTCCCATAGGACTCTTTAAGGCTCAGATGGGTCACATCAGCCCCGTCTGGTCCCACAGAGCGGCTCCTCAGAGTCCCAAAACCTCACAGGGCTGCTGGAGACAGTGGCTCTGGGAGAGCAGGGATAGACACCCCTGGGAGCCTTCCAACCCCTCAAGCTGACGTTCCCTCTCAGACACCAATTAATTACCTTAACGTGAAATACCAATATCGTCTGGTATTTCTCAGCTGAAATGAGACCCACACAGCATTCATTTGCGGGGGTGAAACACAGAGCCTTAAACTGAAACTGAACTGAAGAGAGATGCTGTGCACAGCTATGTCTAAAGCACTGTTTTGGAGATAATTAAAAGTGCACTTATCTGTTTGGCTGGGTTTTAAACAACGCAGGTGCATTTACAATCCATCAGACTCTCATTTCTTGCTGGGTATCCCGAAGCAGCAGAAGACAGCTTCTCTTTGCAGGCTCTGAAATTACACAGAGAGAGCAGGGCAGGAACAAAAAAAAAGGAGAGATCAAATCAAATTTACAGACCAGGTTAATGATCCAAAGTAAACACCAAACTCTGTACTTCTGTCCCCATGGGGTTTTTTTTATTATTTTAATACTACTGCCATGCAAAAGTATGTGGAGATAAAACAGTCCAGTCCAGTAAATTTGAGAAACATTAAATCCATCAGTACTTGTTCCAGAAGTGGTAGAAGGAGGAGGAAAAAAGACGGAAAAGGGGAAAAAAATATAAAGAGTAACAGAAAGCTATTGAATAGAACTTCAGAGAGTCACCTAGCAGAGCCTACAGCCCAGAGAGACCATTCCTGCCTGCTCTGCTTTCCAGCTACATTCCAACAGCAGGCACATTAAAATTCAGGGATGTTAATCCTTGTGGCAATGCCTAAGAATATTCACAATGTGCTTAGCACAAAGGAAACAGGCAAAGCTGCTTTTTGTTCACCCCTTTGACTTGAACAATAGGCTCAAATCCTTCTTGTCCCACTCTGCAGTACCTTTACGTGAGATAGATCATCAGTCAGCAGGGCTGGAGAAAAACACTACTCAAACCCATTTCACAACTTATCACATACACTGGATCTTTCCTCCCTCCTTCTTCATTTACACTGATTTTATTGCTGGTTTGGGGTTTTTTAGCTGTTAATCTTACCTCACAAGCACTGGAGCATGGACAGAGAGGGAGGAGACAGGCACAAAGAGAGAATCATGTCTGTTACTCGTAGTGGTGTCTAGAAGCTCCAGCCAAGGGCAAGACCCACTGTGCTCAGCACAGAGCCAGAGTGGATGTTACTGTGATGAGAAGATGGTGAGATAAACAAGCAAGCTGGAAAAGGAGAGGAGGGAGACAGCATCATTCTCAGCTGGGGAGCTGAGACCTAGAACAACGAGTGACCTTCCTCCTCCTATCACACAGAAAGCTGGTGGCATCCCTGGGAAAACAGACTGTACCTCCAGAGTCCCAGTTCAATGACCTACCCCCTAAAAAATACCCCAGCTACTAGGGAATATTCCTAAATATTTACAGCTGTATTTTCTTTGTGTCCTTAATCAATATATAACCAAGAATAGGTTAACCCCTTCCTTTTCATACTGCAAAAGATGCAGGCGGCCAACTATTCCTTGCAATCTCACTAGTTTTACTTTTTTGGTGCCAAAAATGTCACTCCAATTCAATGTCTACCACAAGGCACAGAATCTAACTAAATAAAATCAGCAGTGAATGGGAGCTTTTTTATTCATGCATGAAAGTAACATAAATAAGCTTTAATGAGGCTGGTGGTGGTCTGTTCTTGGAACTCAATCAGAAAATCTATTTAGGAGACCTGAGAGAAGTTTGTTTATAGACCAAAATGAACACAAGAAACAGGCTGAAAGGACAAGCCATGCAGCTTAACTTCTTTTCAGCGTTCTGCAGCTGGTTTGCCACCCTAGATAAAAAACCAAAAAGGGACAGTAGTTAATTAATCAGGCTCAGGCTTGCAGCCCCAGATGTACTAATAAATCCATGCAATTGCCTTAGTTGTAAATGTAAAAATAATTTCCATTGGCTTCTCCTTCTACAGAGTTTTACAAATATCATCTTGTGAACTGTCTATCAAAAGACTACTATCTCCTAATATTTCTGTCTTAATGAATTTTTTTTTTTTTTTTTTGTTTTTTGCCTTGACAGCAAAATTGCTCTTGGCTCAGGTCACAAAACTGTTATCTCATTTAGGCATTTCCAGTTATCCTTCAGACAGGGGTAATTTCTCTGGAAAACAGGCTGGTGTTATGGTGAGTTTGGACCTCTTGATGATACAAGGCTGACCTTTTAATTGAGAACTTAAAAGTGTTCCACCCTTCAGCTAAAAATTGGACTAAACCAAGACCAAGGTTTTCAAGCAGCTAAATTCCTGTTGGCTTCAGAGTTCCTTCCTACCCAGGATTTATATTCTACATGAAGTTTACAATTCTTCATTACAACCAGTCTGCCAGAGCAGACATTACAAATGGAGATGTTTTATAACCATAGTGCTGATTGATTTCCAGGCTGCACAGATCATACAATGTCATCTCACTTTCCTAGGCATCCAATTATAACTCTCCATTCAAGTGCCACAAGGAACTTGCACATCTGTGTATCCAGAACTGATTTCCCATCAATGTTGTTGTGCAGGAACATTGGCCCTTTCAGGAGTATTTCTTCCTCACAGGTTGCCAGTGACATGCAAAACACAAATCTGCAGAGGTGCACACCTGATTAAAAAAGTCTCCAGTCTTCTTCTACAGCACCAGCTATTAAAGACTGTCAGAAAAATGCACCATCATCCTTGTATGATGAACTAACGTGATTCCTCTTTCTTAGGAGCAGGAAATACCCAGGGCAGGGAATACTCAAGGCTGCCTTCCAGCCCATCAGATCCAAAGGAGCAACAACACCCAGAGCACCAGGCACTGGAGCACATGAATCCTAGGAAAACAAGGAAACAAAACATGTAACAAGAGACTGTCTCAGAGATTTGTGCTTGCTGAGGCCAACATCTTGGCTCTACATTATCTCTAGTGGGGCACAGTGCAGGGAAGTGTCCTCAGAGCTTTGTTCTTTTGTGGACAGTCCTCCAAGAAGCAAGCTGTTTTTAGTCTCCAGATCAGACCTCCTCCCTGGAACAAGACAACTTGTCCTATTTGAAACTGTTTTCTTAGCTGTGTAAGACAGAACACAAACAAAAATAAATCTAAACATTTCTAGCAGAAGACACCCAACAGAGAAGTCTAATGTTGTAGCAAAACACAGCCAAACTTTCCACAAATGAGAATTCTTCTCAAGCACTTCAAATTAAAAAAAAAAAAAAAATTCCATAATAGAGAAACATCCCCCCTCAATCCAATGGTTTGTGGCACTGCACCAGTGGTGAGGGCTTGGGGTTTGTCTGACTTTGACCTGGAGCTGGGCAGTGCCAATGCTCAACAGCTCTCACTTCTGCAGGGAAAATTCCTCCATGAACCAGGCCTTTGTTTTACCTCAGGCCTTGGCTGAGGGCTATAAAAGATAGTGCTTCCTAGCCACTGCTTGGTAACTTAGCAAAAAAACAATTTTGAGAGACTCAGGCTGCTCCGTGGGGAGCTGTTTCTCATCCCTGGGGCTGTTGCTCTGCAGTGCTGCTATGGTGAGGTCTTTATCAAGGCCAGTATTCCCATCAGCAACAGGCCAATGGCACCATCATCTCGAACCAGATGGGGCTTTAGAGCTGCAGACTAATCCCTAAGCCTCTCCATAAGTATTCTGCAAGAACAGGACACATTTCCTGATTGGGGGGAAAATGCCCAAATGGCCACACTCATCACCAGCTTTCCTCACAAAGAGGTAATTCCTCACTAATGCTATTTTATCTTGCTATGGAGACAGCTCTCTCCTGGTGAAACTCCTGCTGGAGTCAGAAGAAAGCCTCTGCTGCTTTTGCTGTTGTCAGATGGTGGGCCCCATCGAGGGGGGTTCCTGATCTACCCTGCTTTAACCATCTGGAATGGAATCCTTTGAGAGCTGAGTGAAATAATAAAATTCCTCTTTCCTTATTGCTTCATATATTACATTAGTTTCCCCCTTAATCTCATTGCAGTGCTGATGATTTATCACCTCAGGCCTCCAGTTCCCCTCAGACTTGACCTCTGTGCCTGGGTTTGCTCCTTCTCTTCCCACCTTCAAGGAATCTAAAAGAAAATATAAACATTAAAAAACAACAACTCTTTACATCTGCATTAATCACTCACTTTGATTGCCACTCATGGTCTAATCCACAGCTAAATCTCAGTGTTTTGTGCTAAATCACCCACTCTGGCACCTGACACACACAGTCCAACCTCTGCCTTGAACATTCCTCAGGGCAGGGGGAGTCTCTCCTTTTGGCCTCTCTTCTCAGCTGTTACTCATTTATTAAAATATAAGCCAAATATACAATTATGCTGGATGGAACATATTTCCTTGTTAGGCTTTTTTGGCTCTTATCCAGCAATGTTCAGGCAATGGGGATTTATATTTTACTATACGAAGTTTCAGATTAATTCCTTACCGTTTTCCAGGCCTCTGATGGAAGGAAGGGGAACAAGAACGTTTTTCTCTGACCTCTACCTCATCCCCCATGAGACACCACAGGAATGCACATCCTGGTCTGTCCCGGGTAACAGGGAGCAGTGGCTTGTAAAAAGACAGCATATGTCTTTTTATGTGATATGGCACCATATCATCTCAGGCAGTGCAGCCCCTGCCAGCTTCACAGAGTCAGGAGGTTTGGCACCAGAAACTAATCAAACACCCAACTCATGTTTTTTCAGGTAACATACAGGCCACCCTCCATTTTCATTGTATTTAGTGAGAATCACCAGATTCTAGGAACAAGCATGTCAACAAACCCAGATCAACATGCTCACTGGGAAGGTTAAGTCAACACAAGAGCATGTTTATTCAATTTTAATGTAAGTACAGTCATGGAAGTATCTGCTGGGAAGGATCTCTGGGTGCCTCTGGCCCTGTCTCCAATAAGAAGCAGGACTGTTGCCAACACTAGCTCAGACCATCCATTGCTTTGTCTAGCCAAGACTTAAACTCCCTCCAGGGTCCCTGACCTCTCTGGGTAACCTGTTCCAGTACTGCACCACCATCCTGTGGAGAAGCTTCTCCCAGAGGCCACTCAGAACATCCCAACCACTGCTTGTGGCTGTTATCCACAGCCATGTCATCATCTATCCCTCCAGAGGCCTCCAGGAGCTCACTCTCACAGATCAGCTCATAGTGGCCTTTGGGGATGGTCCTCGTCACCCCTCTCTGTCCAGCAGCCAGGGCTCCACCAGCCCCCAGAGATTCACTTCTCTTTGGGTTTCCCTGAAGTCTGTGGACTCAACACTGCTGCCAGTTGTGATTGCTTAAGCACAGAGAGCTACAGGAAATGAAAGGCACCAAGTGGATGTTCCCTTCCAATCTGGAGGCTCCAGCATGTCTCTGATGTCCCCTGAGCTGCACACTGAAATGACCTCCAGCCTTGGAAACTCTATTTTTGGCACTTTTTTTTTTTTTCCCCCTCCCTCTCCTTTTTCCATGGTGGACTTTGAACCTCCCTATGATCTTGCCCGCATGATTGCATCATTCATGGCAGGTAAGGTCAGCATGAATAGAAGGAAGTGCAAACAGCACTTCACACAGCACGCCAGCAGCTGGGAGAACCTGCAGCTAGCAGAGGTTATGGACCCAGTCAGGTCTAATCAAGACCTGCATCAGTGGAGGGGCAGGAACTACAGATGTGATTATTCATGTTGAAACAGAGGTCACTACACCTCCTGCTTCAGAGGCAAATCTGAGCCCTGCAGGGTGTCTCAGGAGGAGGTTTCCTTTGTGTGCAGCACTGAGCCAGGGCAGCCCAGCAAGGCTCTACTGCAGGCTGCACAAAGGAAGAAATACCATGAGTTTTCTTTCCCTCATCACTGTAGCTCAGCACAGATGCAGAATGTGTATGGAGAGAGGAAGGGAGGACCTTCTCTTACAGGATTGCACTGTAGCCCCGTGAGACACTTGGATTTGGGGTCACTGTGGCCAGTGCCAAGGAGTCACCATCCTGAATATGAAAGATCTGAATCCAGCTCTTCTCCTGGATGGCTTAAAACAGTACCAGCCAGTGTATCCCCAGCCCCTGGCATTTCCAATGGCTCCATCTTGGGGGTCCTTGCTGTGCAGGCACCAGCAGTTCAAACCTCTGCTTGTTTCTGCCCCCAGATGACTTGCCATGTGAGACAAGGAGAACAAGGGGACTGTTCAGGGCACTACTGCTCACCAGGTAGAGGCAGGAAAAGGAGGTTGTTTGCCTGAGGAAGATGACTGCTCTGGCAGGGCCTGCAGCACTATCAGCAGTGCTGGCTGCCTTGTGGGACACCCTCTCCATGGCATCAGTGCTTTGTGAGATGTGCCTCATGCAAGTGAGAACATTGCAAAATTCAGGATGCCTGTACAAATTCCAGATTGATGCAGCTGCTGAAGTGCAATTGTGAAAAATATTACCAATTGAATTGAGAAGGCATTACAAAACAACTAAGGAGAAAAAAAATAAACTAGCATGCTGCGATTGATGTAAGCACATAACAGCCTCCACATGTCACTGGGACCAGCACAGTCTGCACCAGCTGAGGCAGTCCTTCCAGGGATGGAAAAAACACTTCCAAGTGGAGCAGCTACACAGCTGGGGCCAAGCCCTTGTTCCCTGTCACAGTGCTGGTGAAACATGTGGGCCTCTCTAGCCACACAAAGATGGGTTTTCAAGGACACAAGGCCTCTGGGCTTCTGCACTTGTCAAAGCTTGGGACTGAAATATAATCAGCTGGGATGAGTTAACTAGATGTCAGGAATACTCCTCAGCCCTGTTCAGAATTGGACCTCTGGGCCACCAAGAGTGCTTGCTTTCAATCAGCAGATGCTGAGCATCCCCAGACCTCACCACCACTGCCAGGAGCTGCCAGTCCCTGCCAGCTACTTTCCACCCCACAGCAGCCTCTGGTAACAGCTGACCTGGCCCTTTGATGCTGAACTTTGGAGAGACACAGGACAAAGAAAGAGGGAGGTGGAGGTCACTCTTGCCCACTTGACTCACCAACATGGCCAAGGTTGTCAAAAAATTACCCTCTCCTTTCCCAGTGTCTCTTTGCCTGCCCCCAACAGGCATCCTAATACCAGCTGGATGCAAAAAGCTGGGGAAAAGTTACCATTCCAGATCAAACAGATCAGATCCAAGCCCCAGGTCAATGGGTCATACGTTATGCAACTGCACTCACATGCAAAACAAATCTAGCCTCTTTCTGTATTTTCATAAAGCACATCCAAAAAGCAGATGCAACATATCCTGCATATCAAAGGAGACAAGACAGTAGGTGCAGTATGAAGAGATTATCCCACGGGCTTTCAACTGTTTCTACTTAACAGGTACTCAGCAGCAGGTACAGAGGATACCAAATCACTAAATTCTGGCAATCCCTGTAACTCTCTCATCCCTCCCCAGCCACCTAGTGCCCTTTTAGGTGAAGGAAAGAAGAAGGAAAGGTGTGGTTTTTTCCCCCTTCCTCCCCTACACTCCTTTTGTCTTATCCTGAGAAACGTAATTTTAAAAGGTACCAGCAGAATGCTAGACACATGTGGCTGGTGGAAAAGCAAGCCATAATCTCAGTCCCGAGACATGGGGAAGCCAATGAGTCTGTCCACAGGTTTCAGCAAGCTTCAGGTAAAGACCTCCAGGATAAGGAAGGAAAGAAGACACAAACCCTTGCAGTTTGATGACAGCCTCCAGCAGTGAGCAGCCAGCCTGGGACCCTCAAGGTGGAGCCTCAGGGGGTGCCTGTCCCCTGCCACGCGAAGGCAGAGCGAGCCAGCGAGTGCACACCCGGCAGTGACTGCTGCCACCCCAGCAGGATGCCTGCAGATGGTTTTGCCAGGAGGTCTTGGGGACAGCTTGAGGGTTTTGCTGGTGAATCAGGCTCTCTGCAGACCCTGCTGCTGGTGCCAAGGCCTGCAGCTGTCCCAGAGCTGCTGGGGGGGCGCAGCCAGCGCGGGCAGGCCTGGGGTGAGGCGGGCCTGCCGCTGCCATCACTGCAGGCCGGCATCCTCACAGCAGGAAAAGCTAAAACATGAGCACCACAGGACAAACCAGAGCAAACATGTCCCTTCCTGGGACAGAGAGGACTTGTACAGTACACGCCATAGACATCAGAACATGGAGGAGGGGTGTAGATTTGGCACTTGAGTGCAAACACTATGTCCCTGCTGTGCCACATCACTGGCCGCCTTAGCCTTAAATGTTTTGGTTATCCATCTAAGAGCACGTGTGCTGAAATATGTAATTGCCAGGCTTTTCCAGAAGCTCTTCAAATGCAGAATGCCTTGGTCCTTCCTCCCAGACAGTTTCCACCTGCAGGAAAAGACAACCTTGTCACTAAAAGCCTGATTTTCAGCTGCCACCAACTGTTTATCTCTGCAAAGCAAGCAGCCAGGGCCATTTTTCTTCCTGATTTGCTGTAGGTTCTGCAGAGCAAGAACTTGTTGAGCACAAAGGCAGCACGGGCCTGGACCAAGCTCTGGCAATGCATATGTATATTCTCCTTTCATGCTTTTCTTTGGAGCGAGTTGTCTTACACAGGACTCAGAGCAAGAACAGGTACAGTGCCCCCTCTCCAGGTTTTGGTGCCTGCTGAAACGCCCAGAGCCCCTGCGGGCCAGCCCGGGTGTTTCATGTCTGGTTCACAGGAATGCTGTGGGAAGGGCAGGACCTGTGCAACTTTGTGGTGGTATTTTCCTTTGCTGTGTTTGCAGAGCAGCTCCTCTCTTTTGGCAGATAGCAGGGGTGGGCAGGTAAAGCTGCTTCTGAGGGAGACACTCCCTCTCAAGTGTCTCACTCCAACTGGCAAAGGCAGGGCAGACACAAGTAAGAGCAGCAGCTCGGGAAAGGGAATCAACGGGGCAACCACAGGAAGACAGGGGAATTGGAGACCAAAACAACAGATTGAAAAGGAACAATAAATCCCTGTTGGGGAATATAACTGGGGGGGAGAGCAGGAACAGAATGCAGCTCAGTAATGAGGCAGATGGCATTTTCTTTGGGATCTGCAAATCCATGTGGGCATTCTAACAAAGACACCACACTACCCAGAAATCAGCTTGATCCATGACCTGCCTCCCTCTCTGCCTTCAGTGGCAATAGCTGCTGGAAGGAGCAGCCCTGGCAGAGCCCACCTGGTGCAGCAGCACAGGCTGAGGCCAGTCTGCTCCCACAGCAGAGTCCCTGCAGCCCCCCTGCTCTGCTTGGGCCACAAAGACGAGGTGACAGGAGCCAGGCTTAGGGTCACTGGCAGGGCCCCAGACGTGAGGGGCTCTCTAGAACCATTAAGGGCTGAGGGCATCTGACAAAACAGTGTCTTGCTGCAAGGATCCTTGGAGTACTGAGCCTTTGGCTCCTTCATCAGGCAGGACGGCTCCAGCCACGTGGTTCGCATGTCTAAGGGCTGCAGACAGCAATGTAGAGCATTCCAGGCTCTGACACCCTTGGAGCAGGGATGTTTCTACCAACCAGCCATCAGCACTCGTGTTCTGGCAGTGCCAAGGCACTCCTGCAACACTCTTCCAGGGAAGGAAAGAGAGGAAAAACAGCAAGCTGCAGATGCTCACAATCTAGCCCCCACCCCTCAGTTCCCTGTATTTCATTAGGCAAATAATACTCAGGGTCAATAGCATCAGCCTCTTTCCTGGAAATGAAATAACTACAGCCAACTCTCAGGTTGCCAGGCTGGGGACCCGGGGGTGCAGCGAAGGTCCCTGCTCTGCACTCAGCTTCTTTTGGTGTCTTTAGCACAGCATTGCTTCCCTGTCTCCCCTCTGCTGTGGTTTGGGTAACACGTGTATGAAAGACAGGGCAAGAGCTCCCACCCACACACTTGGTTTCCTCATGGAAGCTTTGGCAGAAGTGCTCAGGAGTAACTGGGTATCAAGTGGTGCATCAGCCCTTTGAAACCCACCCTTCCCATCAGCTGACAGGGGCTCTCCTTGATTAGCAGTCAGCTCACACCATAGGCAAAGGGACAGGTACAGACCTCACCTGCATTTTACAGTGTTCCTTCTGATGCAAATGAGTCGAGACTGCACCACATGCAACAATGTAGACTGGTCTTGTGTTAGCACTGTGCTTGAAAATGCACAAATATACTTACCTCCTACTTGGCTGCATGTCCCTTTATGTCTTACCACCAGTTTTTCATGGACCATCAGATTTAGTTCTTGCATTTTCCTCTCTTGTAAAAGTTTTCATCATGCTTTGGGTTCAAGCTCTCTGACTCTTCACAACCCATCTGTGGCCCTTTATTTCAGGCTGTTTGTTTACAGAGGGTGCTGTGTTTCTGGCTGGAGCTGGCATTGCACACAGTGTTAAGAAAAACCCTTCTGTAAATCTGTAAGGTCAGGGCATTTTTGGAAAAGTAACAACAAATAGGCAGGCACTGTTTAAAATGCATCTCAGACCTTCAGTCACTAAGGTGCTCTGCTTTATCAGTTTTGCTTGCAAAGGACCGAGTACCAGCCCCTGTGCTTTGTCAAAGTGATCTTCCTGCCTTGTATGAAAAAATGCTTTAAAATTAAAAAAAGTTGTGCTCCAGTCATAGAAACACCGTGCAAATCTCCACGAGCTGATTTTTTCCAGGGAGGTTCCTTACCTCTAACGCTGCTGATAGAAAGTCAATATTTAACGGAACAGATACCACAGATACACTTTGTTTCTGGAAATAAACGTGAAGGCCATATAGGACATTCCCTCACATCCCCAACATGACAAACTTACCACATGGCCCTCAGGACAGCCATAGCTGGATCTCAGAAAGCTGGCTGCATTTATCTGCAGACTGGTGAGGAGACATGAGGGAGAATAACACAGTAAGTTGCAATTCTGAAAAGCTGTAGTAATTCCAGGTCTACATAAACATTCTTCCAAGGGATACCGCAAAATCCAAGGGACAAGTGCAACATCAACCTTTTCCAAGTACTTTCAGTTATGAAAACAAGCTGAAGAGCAGAAGTTTTTCATAGTTTGAAGTAGCAGTACAGTGCCTTCAATGGTAACAATTCCTCAGCCCAGCTGAAGGACACATGGCTTTCTAGCATTGTTGAGACATGGTGTAGTAGTAGATTTCACTGGGGACCATTTTTTTTTCTTCTCTTCTTTTGAATTCCCTCAAATATTGTCACTTTAGTGGCAGATAGATTGCAAGATGGATCCTAATAAAGAGACATTTGAAGTTTTCCTTTGTTTCCTGTGACACTCAAGTAAGTACCATTAACCAACAACCACAAACTGACAGAAAAGATCGCACTGGATTCTCACCTCCTCAAGGGGTGAATGCCTAAAAACTGATGACTGGTCTAAAATCCTTCTGAATGTTTCACTGCATGCACAAACACCTACGGAGACTCTGTCAGGCTACCTGGAGCAGGGAAGCTGCAGGGATGATCAAAGAACCAAGAAAAAAGTAAAAGGTTCTAAGACATTACACAAGGAAACCCAGCAGGAAGATGCATTTGCTCTGCCTGGGTATCTTCAAACACTGACAGCTACAGCCAGGTCTACAATGTTGGTTTTCTGATAGACAGGAGTACTGAAAATTCCAAGCCTACCAGAATAGTGCAAACCCTGCAAAGATCCAAGCCACAAAAACTGTCACGAGCGGAAATTCTCACTTTCCTTCTCCCCAAAAAAAGCTACTGAATCAACAAAGCATTTTGGTTTCATTTTAAGGCAGTGGCTATTTTAAGCCCAGGTTACTTTGAAATAAAAATAGAATTGTTTGCTGCTTTTGTTTTTTTCCACTGAAGGAAAGCAGTATTAAAACCTAATCTCCTTTCACACACAACGTAGGTGCAAGGAATTTGCATTTTCCCCACAGAAGAATGCTGTGGGAAAGACACCCCATACACATCTCCTGGGTTCATGGGAACTGGAGGTAAACTTGAGGACCAGCTGAGAGATGCAATAAAAAGATTGGCTTTATTCTATTGTAGGAATATCCCTTTGACTGTGACCCTGCCATTTCAGTCATGGTTTCTCTGGGGTACATCACGCCTGACACCTCCCACTGTATGTCCCTGAGAGCAGAGGAAGTGCTGGCCTCCGCAGCAGTAACCGGGCTCAGTGCACTCCTTTGTTTTTACCGGATATTTTCAGGGTTGCACAGAAAAAGCAATCACATCTGGGACCACCTCAAGGGGCTGCTGGCAAAAATCCAGAGGCTCCACAGAAGAAGCAGCAGATTGCGGATTTCGAAGCCTTGGGCAGGATGTCTGTTTCCACAATGGCTGGGGAAGGAAGCAATATAAAGGGAGATGGTCTGATAAGAGCTATGATAAAAAGACTCTGTTCAGTACTAATTTATTTCAGCAAGAAGAAAGGTATCCACAGTCACTGGGTTACAGACATTAGTCTCTTGCCTCAGTGAAAAGGGAACCGGTTAGTCTAAAGGCAGTGTTGAATACTAGATTTTAAAATAAGTACAAAAAAAGAGAGCAGAACAGATGTGACAGGCAGTGGGTTCTTCTCATTCATCCTGCACTTTCGCAGGAATTTTTTTTAATTTCTTCATCAATTTCAATGCTGGTGGCTCTGTCCAGTTTTGTCCTGGACAGAGGAAACTTAGCAGCTGTGAGGTGAAGCGCTGTGCTTTGTGAAATCAAGCATCATTTCCACAATAAAAACTACCAGGCTTTAATTTACAAATTTGTTCTGCTACCCTTGGATAGCTGGGAACATTCACATTAGTGAGCAGAGTGGTGTCTCTGACTTGCCTATAAAGAGCTTTACTAAAACTTTAAAAAGCACTGTACCATGGGAACACTCCCCTCTTCTGGCTGCCAGCTGGTCTTTATGCCAGATCTTGCTTGATTTTTTTACTGAGGGGAAAAATATTTTGGGAGAAAAGTTTGAGGCCAAGACTCTCTGTATAAACAAAGCCATTCACAATATGCTGGATAAAGACATTCTCTCATTTCCCAGCGTCTGCCCACGGCACATTGTCCCACCTGCCCTAGGGTTTGGCTCGTTTTACCTTCTGCAGGTGTAGTTTTATTTTGCGCATTCCTATGTCAAATGCCAGCACTGACAGCTGCAAGGGGATGGCTGCCCCTGCACTGCTCGCACTTGAAATTCCCTCTTTGGAGAAATTCTCCCAGGGTCGGAGGCAGTAAGCTAACGCTGCAGGCTGGGTCATGAGCTCCTCCTGCTGGTCAGGAACACTGGATCAACTTCCCTGTGCGAAAAGCTCAAGGATAAAAGCACAGCTTTCTACCATTCTTCTCTTCCACACTCAAGAGACGCATTAAGTGGAAACATAAAACGAGCCACATATTCTGGGAATGTTGTAAAGCCTTTCATTCCTCACTGCCTGCAGATGTGGCTAAAGGGAATGAACACATTCTTATCCCTCATATTTGGGGTATTTTTTGTAAAAAACACAAGTTCCACATTTTATTCCTAGCAGAAGAAGTAATTTCATTTGCTGTGCTTTCCAGTTTTGTATGACCCACAGCCAAGGAAATACTTCCTTCCTAAATATTTATGTCTGTTGAAGCATTCTCAATGCTGAGTCTGCAGGGCAGCAAGAGGGAAAGAGGAAGGAGTTATCCCTACCATCTTCTGCGACTGGAATGGAATAGATAGAATGGGAAACTCTATTCTACTCAAATAGCATGAGCAAAAGTATTAGAGAAAGTTAAATTATATCTAATCCTGGCCCAAGCTGTTAACTAAATCTCATTGTTAGGCACTGCACAAACATCCAGCATCCAACAGCTGCCATCCCAGAAAGGATACATCACAAAGGACAAGGGGTAACACCCAAGTGAAACAAGGGGGAGGAAAGAAAACAATGTAAGTTTTTGCAAAGACTGTCACTAGCAATGGTCTCCACTCCCTTTCTGGCTGGCCATTAGAATATGACATTATAGCACTGCAGAACACCTTCTGATTTCTTTATAAAGATATTTAAATTTATGAATATGTGAATACATCTATAAATTATTTTATATTAATTTCTTATACACACTCTAGCAGCCAGGTAGTAGAAACATAACCTTGGCACCACATCTGCCTTTGCTCAGAGCCTTGCCATCAAAAACTGACTTGACCTACTGGGAAATCTCAGAAGGAGGCATCAGGCAGTTTCTTCAGGTTGTGCTAATAGAAATTGTTGTTAATCCTGCCTGTTTTCTGTGCACACCCAAGATGCCTCACATCAGAGCTATTAAACCCAGCATCTTGCACTAGAAAGGCTCCTTTTAGATGTGTTTTGCCCTGGACATCCTTCTGATGACCACACACAGAACTGTTCGACAGCTGACCTAAGGAACATCAGAGGGTTCATTTTTCCCCACAATCTTCAGCATCCCTTCCCTTTTTTTTTCCCCTTTGCTGCTTCCACATGATCACTGTCCCTTATACCACATACGAGGCACAAACCATGGGCTTCCAAAACCTAGATTTTGCTCGGGTTTGTCAGAGAAAGAGAGAGAAGTGGATTGTACCATGGATCAGAGGCACAGCCTGGCCCTGCACCCAACTGCATTCCTGTGTAGACAGCATTTACTTCAGAACTCAATCCCTACTGGTGGGAAAAGCATGGGTTAAATGATCTGCATACACCTACACACAAATATGCATCTTTTCTTCTGCACACCTCTAAGATACCTTGCAAAATAGAAGTGTTTAGAAGTGATCTAGAAGTCCCTTGCCACAACATCTCCAAGAGAGAAAAACCTCTTTTTCTAAATTTTGCTGTTACACTCTTTTAATTTCCCAGGTATTGATGTTACTGATGATGATCTTGATGGTGTTGATTCAGAAATTCTTTGGGCTGTTGAGTTTTACCAGCTGTTCACAGGTATGCCAATCCTTGGGGTCATAGTGTGTCATAAACTGGCACCTTAGAATATCAATAGCATTCAAAGAGACAGGAAAATCAGCTAGCAAGAGTTACACTCAGAAATGTCCCCAAAGATTTGGAGAATTTGAAAAATGTAGAAGGGAAGGCCAGAGATGTCTTCATTTACATATGAGAATGACATCAGTGAAAAGGACTCAGTACTTCAATGCAGAAACACTGCAAAGCACAGCCAAAAAAATTAAGTGGAGAAGAAGTAAAAATCAATACAGATCTCTAAAATGCTCATTGAGATTCTGTAGCTTCCAGCTACAAAAACTAAAAATCTATAGAAATAATACATTTAAGATTTATCAGATTTTTGATTTTTCACTTGCATCAAACTTGGTTGCAACAGTATACAAGTCAAAACGGGAGAAGTGAAATAGAAGAAATAAAAAATTGGAATCAGGAAATGTCCTCCAGTTCAGATCCTGTGCAAAATCAGCCAGAATCTGGATCCCTTATAGCCCAATCTTCTTGGCAGCTGATAAAGAAATTCAAGCAGAGGGACTCAGTCTTTAAACAATTCTCCAAGGGATGCTTAGTTTAGATGTTTTTATACAAAAGCAGAATGTGCCTGTTCAACCTCCGTCCATCCCGACACTGCAGTGACTGAAATGCTGATGATTCAGTGCCACTGACACGGCTTTCCAGGCAAAGCTGCTACATTATGATGTGACAGGAACATCAAACAAAGCTACATTCCACTCAGTTTCACTAACAAATGAAGAACGGAACATACAAAAATGGTAATGCTTTAGAAAGAACTTTTCCAACACTGCAAATGGAGAGGTTGCCTTCATATTATGCCAGTAGTGCAAGTGAAGAACTGGTTTGGAAAAGTAAGTCTTAAATAACACTTCAAAATGCTCAAAAGCCAAGCTGACCCCAGGGGTTGCATTTTTAAGAAAGCTGATACCATTCCAGGTAGCAACTTGGATAACTCCACGTTATGTTTTGTCATGTTTATCGCAGGAATATGTGCTTAACCTCTCCAGAGCTGACATCCAGGCAAAGGACAAGAGGAGGCCATGGAAGGAAGGGAACAGCAAAATCCCGTCCCCACCTGGCTGCAGTGGCCAGCGGGCAGGGGATGGGGATGGGAGCTGTCCCCGCTCAGCTCTGAGTCCGCCTGCTGCTTTCAGCCCCACCCGGGGCAAGCAGGGATGTCTTCCAGGGCACCACAGTGGCTGGCAGGGTTGGAATACTCTGCTGACTTGCGATTCCTCTGACCCCTTCCCTCACCAGTACAGCCCCGAGGCCCTCATCACATTAACAAAACAAAGGTTTAGATTCAGCAGCACAATTCAAAGCGTTCCCCTTCAATGAATTCCTGCCTAGAAGAAAGCAACTCCCAGGCAGCAGAGAGGGTCATCTTCCTCCTTCCCACAACAGGCTAGGAGGCAGCAAGACCACTACCACTCTTTACCAGAGGAGTACAGGGAGCTCTGAACCATCCTAAGTCTCGACCACTGATCCCAAAAGAGCAAACAGCACCATCACCTGAAAACCCTTGAAAGAACAGCTACATATTTGAAGATATGTCACTACATCAGCTGAGGCATTAATACCAATCTCATCAGAATTATCATATGCATGTTCAGTATATGAACTGGTTAGAAATAAACAGTAGACAAGGTGTGCAAATCCAAGCAGATTCTTCCCTTAAAAACCAAACCAGTCTTGGCTTCTAGCCAGAAACCAACTGTATTTTAGCCCTGTTACTTGCAGTGATTTCTACCACCTTAGTCTTTCAGATATTAGGCCTGTTCAATTCCACTCCTTCATGCAGGTGAGTGTGAAAAATCTAGTATTCCTGTAGCTAATTAAAAATTACTTTATTTTATATATATGGTTTCCTTTCTATTCTCTACCACTATGTACATTATGATCTGATTAGTCAACATGACATCTTTAAGATATCAAGTTATACCACAACCTGGGCTCTAGTGCTGCAGCTAATGACTGGAGGTATGGGCTCCACAGAATGTTTAACAGATCAGTCATTTCTATTTTTGTGTTGTTCCCAATCTTTTAGTTCTTTTTAGTGAACCACAACAGCAGCACATAATAGTAACTCAGCTTTTTCTTCAAGCCATGAACTGTAAAATACAGTGAGAGTTTGCATCAGTACAGGAAAAAACATACAGAAATGGCTGAATGTCCTGACCAAGTGGAAAAGAATATAAGTATTTGAAGAGTACTGACAGCACTATTTTGGTGTCTATTGAAATGTGTAGTAAAAGGATTTGTCAAGACATTCCTTTAATCTTAGCTAGTATTACTGGAGTTTGGTAGCTGACATTTTATACCATTCAAACTTCTTTGAGATGAGAGGCAACAAAAAAAATTAATGGCAACATTACTGCAAACAGTCCATAAGCTATCAGGGCATAGCAGTAGCCCTGTACTGTGAGTACATAAGGTTTGTATGGAGGAAATGTCTTGCATCAGAACAATGAGCATTACACAGGAATTGCCACTCTCCAAATACTTCAGTTGTTCCAATACAGATAATTTCCACTAGCAAACCTCATTCATACGGAAACTGTGGGATGTGTAACACAAAGTATCTTTCAGTGTTCTGTACAAACTGAATTTCTTAAAGTGAAATCCTCCTAATAGTGAAGAAAATGCATTAACAGAGCCAGTGTCTAAAATAACTTCCTGTAGCACCAGAAAAGGTATGTTTTACAGTGGGTTTGAGTTTTCCCAAAGCATCTCACCAATCCCTCTTGTCAGAGCTGCTACAAAAGCCTGGGGAAAAAGGGATCCTTCACATGCCATGTCCCATTTAATGCTTGGTCTCCCTCCATACAACAATTCAGCATCACTCGTGGGGCTTAAAGACAGGCCCAGCTGTCCAGCGGTCTTTGCAACACGATCAACTCAATTGGCAGTGGAGCACTGCACAGCTCACAGATTTTTCTTCTCCCCACTCCCAGTAGACTCGGGCTGAATATGAACAGACTTGGAAAGCAAAATGGTTCCTCTCAAGAAGGAATCTCATCTGACCAACAAGGTCTGACACTGCTTTCGGGACAGCTGGCATGATTCGCTTTGAATGCTTTAACACATGGGAACAGCTCTGTTCACTGACCATGTCATGATGAAATTTAAAACCCTTTCAACAAGGGCTGGTTGAGCACAGCAAAATTTTTACTGGCCAGAACTGTAACAGAGCTATTCAAATACCTTTTTTTCAAATAGTAAAAAACCTTTAGTAACTAGAAATCAACCTAAGAATGAAGCACAAGATTTAGTATCTTCTTCAAATTAATACTAGGCTGAAACTGCTGCCAAGTTAAACCAAAATTTCCACAGCCCACATCCTATTTTAGGGGACCAGAGTAGCAGTTCCTAGAGTTTTGTTGGCTTTTAGATTAACCAGAACAAAAAGCCAACTTTATGACTTACCACCAAGGTGTATGGTTCATGGGCAATGTTTCTTCCAGACAGATATCACATTCTCCAAGTATGGATGGGAGTTTTACTCACACTCTTTGCAGCAAAAATTTCTTACAAGAAACAAACTTTTGGGCAAAGCATCACAAACAAGCAGACTCTTTTGTACACTGGTTTTTTTTAGTTGACTTATATGTTCCAAATAGAGTATTTTTTTCAGGACCAAAGCAAATACAGCAGAAGTAGTACAGATAAGTAGATCTATTAAGCCAAACACAATTCTTCTAAAATTTGCAGTAGTTATTCTAAAGACTGAATATAACTGGCTTTAGAGAAATCAAACCATAGTCTAGACAAAGCAAACTGTGCTATTAGCCAGCTGTTAGGTGGAGTACTATAAGCTCTGGCAATGACAGATTTTATTCACTGTCTTGATCACCAGCTGATTTTTTTTGCAGGTAAAAACTTCAGTCACTACCATTGCAGAAACCAAGGTGTTTAACAATCCTGGCTGTATCAGCAAGAGTAACAATAATATTCTGGTTTCCCAGTTTCAGTCCTCATAAACTTTTGGCTTCAGACACCCGACATTACTTACCAGCACTAAAAGTGTAATTTCAAGGGCTCCCAGGACAAATACTTCTATACAAAGAAAAAACTAAGTTTCTACAAAAACTAACACTCAGCATGACTGACTTCACCACATTCATGCTATTAGTCAGGTTTCCATCATCAATCCAAAGTTCCACCTAAACAAAACAAACTAGAAAAGGTTTGGCTGAACATGTTAACCCATGAGCTGCCACCACAAAAGTTTCACAACTTAAGCAGGTCAGGACAAACCCTTGGGAGAGAGCTGAACTCAGTAAATGTACAGAAACAAAAAGACAGTCTGTAGGCACTTTACAAGCCAGTACTTTACCTCAAACGCAGCAGAATACTGATGATTAAAAACCAAAATCAGTAACTTTAGTCTTCAGATACCAAGAAGGGTATCTTGTTCATTCCCTGACTTCAGAAATTCAATTCTTTTGCTGGATTTGGTAGCCTTGAAATCTTTAAAATACATCTGTCCCTTAGGAAAAAACAATCCAGGTAAGCATTTCTCCATCCTCTGCAAACAGAAAAGCAGAAGACCAGAAACTCTGACTTTCAATGAAAATATGGCTGCAGCTGCTGAAGGCTATCCAGTAGCATTTAAAGCAGCACTTGAGATATTTCACATGTTTTCCAGTGTATTATCCTGTTATCCACTAAAAAGCTGCCCCAGAAAAAAAATCCCTGAAGCATAGCTGGCAAAAAACAAAAGAGGAAATAGTGAAGTTGCTTGTGTAAGTTTTCACATATGTATGGAACTCATATTTGTGTCCCACTGAGGAGCTCTTCAGTCTATCACTGTTACTCTGAGCAGTGAGTTGAGTGTGACAAATCCAGATGAGTGTTTGATGGAAATGCATAGGTTGTAGCATTGCTTTTCAATCACAGTGATTAGGACCTTTTCAAAGTTGCCCTGACAAACAGCCCTTTCAGATCTTTGGCAAATCTTGGGCTAACCAAATTTAAAATCAGTTTTAACACATTAATTGAAAAGATGTAAAGGCATGTCAAAATACAACAGGAACAGATTTTTGGATGTATAGATATTTCATCTTCTACCCCTGTACTTGACTCATGATTCTTCCTCATGATTTCTTACTCAAATGAAATTTGTTTTTGAAACAGCACAGAAGTTTCTGCTCCCCAAATCTACAACACTATCATGTTTTAAACTTTAGGCCACAAAACTTCCCAGTTGGTGTGGGTTTTTATCTGTTCCATTAAGCATGGTTTGATGAGGTTGGAATTCTTGTTCTTTTTCTGTATGATTAAGTCAATGGACAGATCTCCTAGTCATTACAGTCAACCATAAATCCTCTGTAAACTAGAAGCCAGGATAGAAAGCAAACCTGAACAGCTCAACAGGATGCTCATATCAAACCCTTTGTGCCACGTGGTTCTTCCAATGCCATTGGTACACCACTGATCTCGGGCTCCCAGGAAGGAGCCTCAGCACAGCACTGAGGCAGTGGGGCAGAGGAAAAGGCACAGCAAACTGCGGGGCAGGGCAGGGCAGGGCAGGGCGGGGCCCCCGACCCCACGGCCGGGGCCTGTCCCGGCTGCGGGCTGTACCTCCGGCCCCCGGGCTTGTGCAGGAGGGCGCACCCGGCCCCTCCGGCCGCGCTCCCCGCCGGGCGCTCCCCGGGGCCCGCGGTGTCCCTCTGGCGAGCCGTGTGTCAGGAGGTGCCATTTGCATCTATTAGCGCGTCCTGGGATTATGGCATGAGCTTACATGCTGACACCGAGCGAGNAGGGCAGGGCAGGGCAGCGCAGGGCAGCGGAGAGCAGCGGAGGGCTGGGCAGGGCAGGGCAGAGGAGAGCAGGGCAGAGGAGAGCAGGGCAGGGCAGGGCACCAATGCCTTCCTCACCCCCAGGAAAGCACCCAATGCAAACACTGCACTGCCACAACAGGGAGCACTGGCAGCTGCAAACCAGGTGATGATGTCTGGAGGGAAAAATCAGCAGGGAAGTCCTCCAGGACAAAAGCAAGTATGGGCTAAGTGTGTAAGTGCGAGAGAGAAAGCTCTTCTTCCAGAAACTGCACATGCTTCAAAGAAAAAGAAAAAACCAAACAACCAATAAATCAAGAGGTGATCAGTAGCATGAGACAAACCTGAACAAAAACCAAGAGCAAGAATACAAAAATACCATTTGACATGCTTCTTACAGATCTAGATCTGATAATATGATGAATCACAAACACTCCCATCTCCTTTTTATATCAGGATTCAAAAGGAATATACACATCTTCACAAAATGCATTTAGTTGCCATATAATATACTTGGACTGAAATGAAATGTGCACTTTGAAAAAATTTTTAAAAACCAAATACTGGTATGAGAATCTTCCCTCACATTTCTCCACAAAATTTCTTCTTTAAAATGTGACAAGCAAAGGGCACAGAGACTGGACCTAGAAAAGAATTTTTCTCCTGATGATATTCTGTACATTTTCCTGTATTTACACTGAAGTAAATGAGCAGAAGTCTGAAGAAATTAAACACTTTTGAGTGCTAAAATCAAAACATAAGCATACAATTTTTTAATTTCAGTATTTTAAAGTACAGAAAGTGGAAACTATGAATATCAAATACAAATTTAAACAAAGCCACTTGTCCTCCCCTAGAATAATCAATGTGAACTACTTATAGAAACTTACAAATTTAAAGTAAAATCAAAACAAAATAAATACTGTACATACACTTTCCCTGCCTGCAGGCAAAAGAGGATGGGAAATACTGTAATGAATTGAAAAAAATGCTCTTAAAGCTGCAGCATCCCATTTCCCAGCCAAATACTTAACACAGTAGTGCGTTTCTGTAAAAAGGAAGACACACATACACCGACCCCTACTGAGCAGACAAGCTAATATTTTCAGAAACATTAAGAAGGAAAGATAGAAATTAGACTATGAGAGTAGAAAAAGGAGGAAAAGACAAATGGGCCAGCAAAACATTACTACAAAACTAGTAAATATAGCCAAGAACTAGCCCCCCCCCTTCTTTTTTTCAAAATCCATGTTTGTTTTTAAAAAAAAAAAAAAAAAGATTCACCAAAGCATTGGCAGCAATAGACATTTCCCAGCAGAAGTGACAATACATATCAATATAATCTCTTAAAGTGATCCCTTTTATTCCCTTCCCACAGCACAAAACTCTTATGGCTTAATTTATATTAAAAGTAGAAAAAGTCTTTTGTTTTCCGAACAGAAATGCAGCCTATGAAGAACAAGCATCTCCTTATCAGTGCTACTTTCACTTCCCATCCACTGCATGACTTATCATTCATACTCTCCCACAAAGAGGGTTACCGGGGTGTTTTTGTTTTTTTGGGGTATGGGTTTTTGTTTGGTTTTTTCGGGTTTTTGTGGTGGTGTTTGGGGTTTGTTTGTTTGGTTTTTTGTGTTTGGGGTTTTTTTTGTGTGTGTTGTTGTTGTTTGTTTTGTGGGTTTTTTTTTGTTTTGTTTTGTTTGTGTTTTTTGTTTTGTTGTTTTTGTTGTTGTTGTTTTGTTGGGTTATTTTTTGGAAAAATGGATGTTGTAGCTTTTCATCTTGTTTAACAACAAACAGTAAGGCCCTTGGTTCCATTTATATTTCTTTTGTCAAAGAGCAGCACTGGGCTCACTCAGCCCCAGAACTACCAACAGCTTGTAATGGTGTGGAAGTGTTAGGTGAACGAGACTCTGGAAGGACACAAGGCTTGGGGGTCATGGTGGGAGTGGGAAGGGACAGGGGGGCATGTGGAGCCTAAAGAGGGCACTGGCCACTGGGTCATTCTGGTTTCAGTTCTGCTTAGTCTCCACAGCTACCAAAATGGGGGTAGGCAAGATTCTCACCAGCTCTGGCTTTGAAATCCTGCAAAGATTTTCAACACTTGCAACTTTATGGTCTTGTGAATGAAAGCAGCTTATGCCTCAGAGCAAAGCCCAGGGAAAGCTGAAGTTTAAAATGTGATCATGACACTGTGCTCTCTTACAACTCTACCCAAAGGTAACACAAGCACTTCAACCACCAAAATAAGAAAAAAAAAAAAAATTCAAAACCCCAAAACCCCCCACGTGATCAGAAAACAACAATTTTAACTCTCAACACTTAACCCTTCCAAAATTCTCTTTAAGAATGAATTCATGTAGAGTATTATAGGTTGCATAGGTAATCTACCTCAGAGGTCAACAAAGGCTACCCTGTAGCCAGGGTTTATTAGCAAGTATAGTAGGAGAAGAAAAGGGAAAGTTGCTGGAAGAGTCTTTGATATAAATTCTAGGTGGTCTTTCCATTTTCATGTTTGTTTCTTTTTTTTGCAATTGCAGGAACACAAGAACTTACGGGAGTGGGAAAACCCCTACAAATATTTCATTTCTTACTGTTCTGTCTACAAAAAAAATTCTAAAAACATTAAATTTGAGTTTTATGCCAAATCAGTGTTCTCTGACTTTTTAAAAAAGATTATCCTTGAAAATGAGCAGGCATAATTTGCTGTTGTCCAGCCAGTGTTTCCTACTCCCTCCCTCTTCCACCCCAAGTGAGACAGCAAGGAAAAAAATCGGGTTTCTTCTCTCCACTAGAACAACACAAGGTTCAGTCATTCTACAGAAAGATTGGTGCAGAAGTGATTTCAGCTAGAACACAATAAATATATCTATACATACAAGTACACAAAACAAGTGAGGTCACCACATCCTCTTCATGAGCTACCAGGAGATTTCTTTTTACCCCTTTGTTGTTTTTCTTTTTTTTTTTCTTTTTAAAAATACTGCTCAACATGGCAATTTCTTTTAAATTACTTGTTCTGAGTTGGAACATCAGATTTAACTTCTGCTGGAAGCATGGATACTTGAAGAAAATGGGAATGAACCTCTCCCTGTTGACAGCCTGTGAAGAGACTATTACATAAATTCATGACAGTGGAGAGCCACTTGGAAAAAAAAAGGTAGAAAATAAGAATAAAAGAAAGGATAAAACCAAGAAGAAATAATATATATGGGTCCAGCCATATCTATGTTTCAACAGTAAGATACAGATAAATAGCATGGATGGTCAGAAAAGAGACTCTATAAACCAGTCACATGTACAAGAAAGCATACTCCATATTTTAAAATTCCTTACTCCAGATTCTATTCTGGCATACTTTTACTTCAGACAAAGATCTATCTTCAAGGAGAGATTATCGTTCTTAATTCTGCTCTGAATCTGATTTCTGCCCTAAACTGGAATTTTCTATCATTAGAAATTGTACAGCCAGCAGGAAGGAAACAGTGTGGTTCGATATGCTAAAGCTAAAACAGTTTCCAAAGCCTGGCAGGCATTAAACCCTTTGCTGAAGTTTAAACAAAGAGAAATTTTATATGGGTATATAATTTTAACTAATACTGACAACATAGTTTCTTTCTTTGACTTACTTTGGTGAGAACATATTAGAAGATAGTTAAAATATTCTATTTCCATCTAGAAAACATAGCACCTGAGAACAGCAAGTCCTTATAGTCATTTTCAGCACCTGTAGAGTAGTTCTTAGCTTATCTTTTGCTTTTTAGAAATCCTTGACTAACTCCATTCCCAATATTCTAAAGGTTGATAACTTGCATTAAATTAAAATATATTTAAAAGGCTAAAAACTTGGTTTTGTGAAACATTAATTAGCAAACAAAAAGAAGTTTAAAAATTTACCCATACAAGTCACAAAAGAAGTCAAGTCATTATAATGTCAAAGTAGGGCTGCAAAAAACACTCCTAAACTCTAATTTTCAAGCTCCAGACAAAGTAAAGCTACAAAAGCTACCTGACTTTTTTGCAGTGGCTCTGTATTTTGATGCTTCTCCATTTAGAAACAGGATAACATAGTGCTAACTGTTCTGAGCCTGCAGCAATAAAGAACACCTGACATCAGAACTATTTCCACAAATTTCTAAAGGCATTCATAATCTAGCCTAAATAAAAATAATTCTGCACAAATATTCTGGAAAATAAAACTGACTTTGTTTTTAAACCACAAGAGAAAATTATTCCAGTATAGGATATGGAGGAAGGAAAAATTGGTGTGGAAAATTAAAATCAATTTGATGACTTGGACAGCTATGCAGGAGTATTTTTACTCTTACCAATCAAAAACAAAATAAAGCAATCCCCTCCCCCCCCCCAACCAATCAACAATATTGTTGTCACCAGCATATTAATGTTTACATTTTGGCTGGACCCTGCAAAATGCCCTCCTTCCAGAATCAAGTAAAGGTATTCTCCTTTCTGCCTTCATCCCCGTCCCTCAAAAGTTAAATATTTAATTTTATATTACAGAAAAATACAAATTTTAAATCAAAATTATTTACAATAATTAAGAATTGGCATTTGCTATCAGCTCTGTATGAAGCCTAACACAAATGATCATTCTGATACCAGTAAGCTACTTAAATGCTTAATATATGGACCAGTTAAGACCTTGAATTTGCTGTCTCGCCCAGCTTGGAAAGCAACACACGTTCTCCTGCTTTCATGACTTTTCAGTAAAACGTGTTTAACGTACAATAACAATGCTTTAATGCTTCTTCCATGCTACATTAAGTAAAATGCCAAATCTTATGACTGTAATGTGTATCTTCTGAGTTATTAGAGAGCAACCATTCTGAAGAAATATTTATCTTAACTGATGTCCCCGTTCCTCCAAAAGATATAATGGGTTTTCCTCCTTTGTACCAACTCTTAGATAATTTGTACAAATACAACTTCGGGGAGTCTTTTTACAGAAGAAAATCATCACAGACAGATCATCAGGAGGAAAATATGCACTCAGATTTGGAGGAAAGAGGTGCAGTTTAAAACAACTTAGCTAATGGACTGACGTAAGAAAATTCTCTTTAGGAGTCCTTAGGAGTCACTTCTAGTCCATTAAATAAATAAATCTGATATTAAAAAGGACAGGTCAAAAAATAATCAAGCTGGCAGAGAATATGCAACTTGCAAGTCAACAGAAGCCCAGCCAATAGCTTACAAAAGCAGGAAAAAAAAATAAGATTCCTTATGCCTTAATTTAAAAAATAATTAATAATGCATCTCATCCCTATTTAAGACTATAACCTGAATATCAAATTTAGGAGTCCAGACTAATCACAATTAATGTGGCTCTCCACTGCACCAAACACACATTATCAAAACAATTTAAAACTTTCACATTATTAAATCTAAATAATAACCCCCACAGAAAAAGTCTTCCAAATAAATAGTTTCTTAAATGAATTTTAAAGTTGTGAAGAATCTATCAGAAATAAATTATTGATAAACCACCTTTATCATCTTCCCCTCATTAATTTAGGTCAGAAACTACCAGCAACAAATGATATTCAAGCCCTGATGAGAGACTATTTCTCACAGTCCATGTCTCTCTGAAGATTTCCCCATTCCCGTATGGTTATTGCTGAGCAGGTGTGGCACAGTGAAAATGCAGCATTGGGTTGGTTTTTTTTTTTGTGTGGGTTTTGTTTTTTTTTTCCCTTTTTTTTTTTTTTTTCCTCTTCTTTTTCTTTCTTTCTTTTGTTCATCAGGCAGTGTTTTCTATGGTACATGCAAGTCTGCTTCGAGCAGAGGAGTAACAGCAGCTCCAGGCTGTGTTGCTGTCAGTACTGGGCTGTGGAGCAGGGACAGCAGTAGTAGAAGTAGCAGCTATGTTAAACAAAGAAGCGTGCGTGGCCATTCCGGTTCAGCTTCAGGATCTTCCCAAGGCGCTGCTTAGCAGTTGCCATTCCTTTCTTTGGACGTTTGCCTGAAAAACCCCAAGCAAGGCCTTCAGTCAGGAATTTCAGAATGAATTTTTGTCGTGGTAGAACAATGGTGAAATCTAGCTTTTAAAGTGGAAGCAGGCAAAATTTTCACCGGAATCAGTTTGGAAAACAAATAGGGAATCAGAATAGTTAAAAAAAAAACTCCAGGAAGTGTTTTCCCTAAGCCCTGGCTAGAATTATCATAAATAAAATGAGTATATTATTTACAAGTATTTCCAGTCTATAAAGGGGCAATGGGTGTAGTAGGGAAGAACCTGAACTGAGCTTCCTGAATTTTACTCAAGTTACTCTCTTGAGTAAATTATAGAATATAAACTAGAGACTAAAAACTAAACAGTATGCTCATCAGACTATTTCTGAGGTGTTAGAGCTTTTAAACCTTCATGTCAATAAGCGAATCTGATTCAGCCCAGTCAGATCTCTCTTAATTCTACCTCCCCATATTCTGTGCCAAAATCTGATCATCCACAGCATGCTCACTCTGTATTTTTCCTCAATGTCTAATCCTGTCCTTTCTTCAGTGTCTGCATTTAGTCCTTTTCTTCCCTCCCCTGCCCCACTTTAGCAAGGGGATGGAGAAAAGCATTACCTTTTGTTGCCTGGTTGCTGATGGGGGGTGGATTTGATGCTGGCCTCTTTGTTGGGTGCAGTGGCACAGACAAGGAGGTTTCACCATAGGGCCTGTCAGGGCTAAGGCTGCCATCACTCAGCTGACATTCTGCTTGCATCAGGCTGGAGTCTCGTGTGTATTTGCCATGCTGAAAACTCAAGCTGTTGTTGTGGACTATGCTTCTGTTTTCCTGAACCTTAAGATTGGCTTCTGATGCACTCTCCTTCTTGATATATTTTTGAGTTTTATTTGCATCCTAGTAGAGAAACGAGAAGAAAAAAATGTACAAGTTAGTAGTTTCTGGCTACAGCTTCACTCCAATTTTTCCAACTATACTACTGTGTCTTTGAAACAGGTATTTCAGTTCCACCAGTATCTGGCCATTTTATGAGCCCACCATTTCTTTTAGTATAGATATCTTTTAAAGATAACATACAACACAGTCTGTGCAAGCTTTTCCATACGTACCTAAAGGCAATGCTACAGTTTAAGTACACATACTAATGTAGTTAATTCCTCTACTTTTTGTTTTCAGTTTGAAGTACAAAACAAATGCAATTGTTCTTGACTAAACCAGCCACTATAACAAGCCATACAACAACCACTGACTACTTTAATAGGTAATTTGTTTTTAATATTCAGCTGGTGAGAGAATAAATGCTAAATTGGGAATTACAAATGGTAAAGGAGTACCATGTAGTCAGATATCCTGATGGCTGTAATTTTGCAACTTCAGTAGTTCTATTTGATTAATTATTCTAACACTTCTAATACAGACAAGTTCAGAAATACTAAAAAAGTTCACAGTGTAGAAAAGTTCAGAGTGCAAGACACACAGCCTTGCTGGATTCCATTTAGACATAAGAAAACAAAAATATTCCTACATGTTAGCTGTTGAAAGCTATCAGTTTAGAAGTACCAATTTCCCAAGCAAGTATCTTTACTATACATACAATCAACATGTTCTCCTAGTTCTCATGTTCTTGTTGGGAATAACAATGAATAAACAACAAAGTGCTTCCCCAGTTAGAATGAATATAAATCCACACGTTTTTAGTGCAGTAATTTTTATTTTTCAAGATACTGCCCTGAACACCTTAATATGAGGCACTATGAGAGAAGAGAATTTGAAAGGAAAACCCACAAAACAACAACAGTAAAAAAATGCATGACAAGAATAACCCAGTTACCAGAACCAGAAGTATCTGTCAGATACACAGTGTGTAAAGACTAGTCCACTATGCCTTCTGTACTCACAGCTTCATGATCTCCTCTCCTATAGAAATGTGTTCAATATGTTTAAAGTATTGCTTTACCTGAGGGGTAATCCTTGAAGCTTCGTTCAGGTGTCTAGTCCATGCTGAAGTTCCCAAGTCTCCTTCCTCCTCCTTCACAGACCTGCCTAAAGAGAAGTTCAACAAGCTCAAATTTTAATACTTGCAATCTAGCCACAACTTTCCCATTCTTGTAAGGATGTCACAAAACTTTTAGATGGAAATATTTAGAAGGGGTATTCTGATGACAAGCTAAGTTTGCCCCAGTTTTCAGAAGCAATATTTACTCTTCATAGAAAAAAACAACAACAATGCAAAACTGAAGAACATACCTTTTTAAATGTCAGTCTGATTTACTTAAAAGCTACTAAATCTTACTACTGCAAATGTAAAAATGTAACTGTGAGTGATTATTCTGAGCACCATGTCCAAGAGTAAGGAGCAGCAGTGTCATTAGTTCAGATACCTACCACATTCTATGGTTTTGTGGCTCTGAGATGGCTGTCTGTCTTTATGCCGACTCCTGGGGTAGCTTCTGTGTTCCTGAAGAGAGGTTCTTTTATTTGTGCAGTCTGTGCTTTGAGTATGACCTGGTAAACATGTAGTATAGTGCAATCCTGCCATAGAAAGCATGCCCTGAATAGCTTCTTCTTCTGTACTTGTCGAGGTAGGACATTCCCTAGGAAAATCAAGGGAGTAGTAAGCAGTACAAAACAGAACCCTCTGAAGGACTGATTTTTACATTGCTATAAAGTAGAACCATAAATACATGCTGAAAGGTCTAACAGTCTATAAAAGAATTCACACAAAGTGCTTACTTTTTACTGGGAGTTTCATTTCTGGATGGCTTCTGGGTATTTTGACAAAGGTCTCTTGTGACCTTAGATTCCTCTTTGAAATTTGATGTTACTTCCTGCTTCTCTTCATCACCTGAGCTTTCTGACTCCTCTGTGGAGGAATCCTTCTGCTGAAACAAGAGGAAACAGTATGCAGAACGGCCACCAGACTTCCTAAGTGGAGACTCTACCTTGATTTATGCTAAGTGAAGAATTCAAAAGCTTTGAGGTCCAACTTTTTTTATATTTATAGTATCCAGAATCCAGTTATTCTGAATATAGTGGCTGATATCCTATACATCCAAATTTTGTAATATCAATAAGTACATGTTCCACAATGCATCTCCACAAAGCATCTCCAAAATCCATTTTTACAAACCACCACACATTACACCATACACAAATCACTGCATTATCTTTATATGAGAGCATTAGGTATTCTTATCTTCAATATTCAAAGTACAGGGAAAAAAATACAGAAGTATGGTTCCAAGCAGTGGACAGAATTGATGCCTATTATATATAGCAGGACACATTCTGCCCCAGAAAACTGCTTCTGGTTCCTGCTCTCACAAAATCTACCCTGCAGCAGCACCATCTCTGATGAACAACAGCTGCTCTCAGGTAAATCCAGAACACAGCAGAAACAGAGAGACAACAGCTGTTGCCTCTCTTACAGAGACACAGCCTCACTTCATGAATGAAAGAGCTTTTCAGCTCCTGCTGAGATTACAGCTTTCATGGGCAAGAGCTTCTCAAAGGTGGAGCAACCATATGTGACTCAATATGCCTTTACAGGAAGCAAGGGCTTCAGTACATATGTTCCATCTTGGTAATTCAGACTAATCTATTTTCAACAAGTACAGAGAACATCGCCATTCTTTTTTCAAGCCAAGGAACTTAAGTGCCACTCAACAGAAGTGTTAAAAATGGAAGATCAGAACATGGAGGAATCATAATCCTTAAAGACTGACACCACTGTCCCCATCATCAAAAACAAAACTGGAATGAATGAAGTGCATTTTATCACCAAGAGGGATTTTTATACCATAGTTTCATCCCCATGAGCAGCTTCCTAATCTCTGGCCCTTAGAAAGTGACACAAATGGGCAATTAAATTATAACTATGAATCAGTGTTAGTAATAAAGGTATTATTTTGCTAAGATCATCTTCAGTACAATATAAAAACATTAAAAGGATTTACAGGTGCTACTGAGAGAATTAATTTTGAATCTGTCATTACAACAGACAAATTTACACACGCACAAAAGTTATTCCATTAGATACTATTAGAAATTAAGAAGCGGAAGAAGATGGAAAGAACTAAGAGAGTAAGGATAGCATACACACAAAACATTCGCTCATTTACAAAGTCATACAAAACTGGCTACATTCTCCTGTGAAGATTAAATATATCACTTCTGGGTAACTACTGATTCTGTGTCTTAGCAAAGGAAACCTTCTGAGCCAAAGTTGCTGGCAATGCAGTCTGGGAAACCAGAAGAATCCACACCATGAAGGTTCCTATCACTTATTCCAACATCTAGATTAGGTAATGATGAAAGACACCAAGTATCTTTAAAAAAAACCTTGACCACCATGGAAAAAGTAGGAATTTGAAGACTTCTTGTAAAGTCTTATAACAGCTGACAACTGTAAGCAGAACCAAGGCATTAGCTTTCCAAAAGCACAAAACAGAAATGTGAGGTAATCGCTTCACCTTACTGCTAACCAATAAAAAATTCAATTAGTAAGTACAAACCCAATTTGCAAATGAGAAAGTAATTAAAGTATTTATAAACACATATACACATTTCTAAATTCTAGAAGTTATTTTAAATATGTTTGTAAATATCTATACATTTGTATGCATTCATATTTCATTTAGTTCTGAAGAAATCACCACAATCTAGACCTTCAGATATAGGATTCCCATCTATTTCCAACAGTCAGAAATACCTGAATAGGATTTAGCCACTTCAGGTAGTTTATAAAACTGAATACTTGTAAGATTGTTTCCTATTAACCACGCTCTAAAATGAAAATGTGTGGTAGATACTCATAATTCAAATGATTAAATTTAGACTAGTTATTAAAGAAACAAATAAAGCAACCAGAATCTGGCTTTTCTCAGACTTTGCTTGCTCCAGAGCAGGGCTCACCCTCTGCCAACCCCACCTCAGTAACAATGAAGACCACAAAATCTGGCTCAAGATAGCATATCTTATCCTTTTTCTCAGCACTAGAATAAATGAAGAATGAAGCAGAATGTTGTTTGAGATATTAATCTGAACAGGAATTAAATACTTTGTTATTGCTGCTTTAACACAAACTTTGACCAGATAAATGTGAAGTACATGAGCAAAATTATATTTGATTGCTTCATTAATTTCTGTGACTTTTTCTAGATGTACCTGTGTAGTGCAATCAGGCTCAGATTCTTCCGAATCAGAAATATCAGAGTACTCTGAGGATCCATTCCTGAGTTCTGATTTCACACTTTCAAAGAACACTGCAGAGAGAAGAATTAAAATATAAGACACAATATTTACTACATTAATATTTAACAATTATTTTTGAAGCAAAACCCAAGAAACTCCTATTTAGTTTTTAACAGTCTGTAAACAAAGGCAAATGCACACACTGATCTGGGTCACGAGTTTGCTTAGGACCACAACAAGTTGCCTACTGCTGACCAGTAAACTCCCCAGGCAACTGAGCAGATGAAGACAGGAAGAGAAATCAGGGGCAGCAGGAGTTGGTATTTCTTCTCTCCCACAGAGCAGCCACTCCAGAGATGGCACCGTGGGCAGTTTCTGCTTTTGTGCACAGGCTGGAGCCAGAGCAGTTTGCAGCAGCAGGTACCCCTGAAGGACAGCATTTGTCCCCAAGCACCACAAGCAGCAAACACGTTTCAAAGTGCTCGGATGCCAAGGCTCAAGGGCAGAGAGCTGTATGTGTACCTGTGTCAAAGCTGCTGGCAAACATCTTGATTAAGTACAAATTCGTTAAAGATGACAATGTGCAGTTCAGATAGCACAAGTTTTTTGGAGAAAAGCAAGATAGAATAAAAACATTATGACTGTATGTCAAGAAAATACAGTCTAAAGAAAGAAACATCACTTTCAAAGTATTTATAGTTTCATACAAAACTATTCTGAAAGCGAAGCTACACAAATCAGAAATTAACTCTAGAATGAAGACAAGTAAAATTGAAATGCTGGGGTTTTTTCAGCACAGTTTTATATGAAACCACATAAAAGAACACAATTCTTCCTAGCTATAATTATGCAAAAATAAAGGATGTACCTGTAATCATATATACACTGCAGTTCTAGTTGAGGTTTGTTCTTATTAAGGCTGTGGCAAAGATCACAATTAGGCATCAAATATATTTCAAGGGATATTATTGATTTCTAAACACTGCACAGTGTTAATTATTTTTAGAGTCAGAAGAAAGCTAAGAATGAGATTTGTCATCAGAAAGTGAATAAATTGAACAGCTGGGACCAAAAGCTAGAGAAGACTAACTAAATTTAAGATATTAGAAAGAACCCTAAGGAATATCCAAGCACATTAAATGAACAGCACCACTGTGCAGGAAATTAAGCTAAATAAAGTAATGCTCAACATATAACAGTAAAATTAATATTTTTAACTACTGCAGCTCAAAACAATCCAAGGGATTTCTGATGATAACTCAAGCCTTTGGCTCATTTCAGAAAGGCAAATAAGATTCTAGCATAAACAACAGCAAGAACGATACAGAAAATATAATTATAGAGATCAAAAGAATTTTCCTTTAGACTACAGTCTTTTCCAAGAAAACATATGACTCTGAATGCCTCCAGAGACAAGGAGGAATATTCCTGAAATTGGGTGAATGAGAGTAGTCATTATCTGTGAGATCAGGCTTAGACACTATGAACGAAGAAAAATCTCAAATCCCCTTCCCTTCATCCACACCAAGTATTTTGCTCTATTAAGGACAGCACTTGATCTTTGTCTCTCTGATAACACCAGGTCAGCACTTGAAACCAGGATCTTGGCATGGCACACAAAGCTAGACAGAGCTGATCTGTTTAAAGGCATCTGTCTGTGCTCATTCCTCTTCTCCTCAGATCCAGTAAGAACAATGGAAGCTGGCAGCTGCTTTAGGAGCAGGTACTTCCTTTTCTGGAATTCTCTGCAGACAGTGCCTTCCCCGCCCCCAGAGTTTTAGTTAAGGTAAAATAATCACACACAGGTGACAGGGAAGTTTGAAGATGCTCAATACTCAAATAAAAATATCAGCAATAGTCCCGAGCGCTCTATTTTTGCAAGAACAATCTGAACATTCCCTTCAAGTTTTAAGTACCTTTAATACATTTGGATACTCACTGCCATATTAATTCTGTATCAAGTAAGAGCAATAATTTTGAAAAACAACTACCATTTCTCTATATAATTTAATCTTTGATTCAAGTACAACATTTGGTTTAATTTACTTCGTTTAATTTTGGAAGAGGAAAAACACTACAGTAAGCCTTCACTCAACAAGCTGTTTGCCCTGTTGTTTCAAGAATACCCAGGAGAGACCTCTTTCATGTGCAGGTTTTTTAGAACTGTCCTCTGTGACATCTGGAAGCACAGTCAACAGGGTTATAGTTTGCTTTGTTAATGAAAATAATTAAATATTTTATTCAGGCTGACAGCAGAGTCAAATGTTATGGACTGTTGTGCAGGAAACTCAGGGAACCACATGTGATTCTCCAGAGGAGTCTTATTATCTTTTAAGTGTTGACTTCAGTTTCCTAGTACACACCTTCTGAGCCCTTGTAATCTCTACTGTGAAAGGATGTGACTTACAATTAAGCAGAGAGCTGAACAGTTATGACAATGACTAATTCTATATGCACACAGAATGTGCTATTAAAAACAGGCATTGGCAACAGGCATTCAATATTGATACTTTACTAATATACTGTGTGATCATCACTGCTGAACACTTGGCAGGAGGGCTTGAGGCTACAGAAAGACCAAAAAAGATTAGTTTCTAGTGAAGGATGGTTTAAAGCACTGGAAAGTGGGATTAGTGTGTTTTACAGATTACCTAAATTCTTTCCTAACCTTGCAGATTACAAAGGTTGAAATGAAAAGATTTTATTAATGCTAAATTACGTCTTATCACTTGTAGGGAATAAAGCAATTCATTAATAAAACATATAAAATTGTATTATCAAGTATGACATTGCCAAATGGAACAGGAAAAGTAAAATATAAGATAGGCTTAATATTAGCTACGTATTATGATCTTTCATTCTCTACAGTGAAAAGATGTGATGTGATGAGCTTTTCACAATGAAGTGTATTTTGGTTTTAAAAACAAAATCAAATCAGCATTCTGTGAATATGAAGCAGACCTAGAGTAACAAATATTCATTTAGAACACCAATTAAACCTCCACTGTGAAAAATGCTGTTCACACCATTCAAGACAGCACTAACACAAAAAGGTGAGTTTTACTTTTCATGTCTATCCTGATAGCTTCTTCAGTAGACAGATAATATTTAAGAAATGTTTTGTGTAACTTCTAATACTACCCCTCTGATTTATTTCTTTATCCTCTTTACACTTCGTAGTATTTCAGTCAGACTAACTAACAGTAGCTAGACCCTCACAGAGACCATGAAAATGTTCAGCTGAAAGGACATGGAGACAATCTTACTGTTCAGTGGTTTCTGGGCATCTGCATTCCCTTCTCCTTCAAATCCTGAGGGCTGATCTTCTACCTTAACAGTTGTCTTTTTCGACCTTGTCCTGTCATCTTCATCTTCACTGTCTGCTGTGTAAAGACTTCGATCTGTAAATGGACGTCTCTCATCTCTTCTCACAAGAAGAAAAAAAAAAAAATCATGTTACTCTTAAAAACCTGAAGCAATTGCTTTCCTTTCGTTATTTACAACACATTCACAAGACATAACAGTAATATTCCCTTCTGCTCATCTCTTCATTTGGAATTGTAGGTATTCCCATTGACTTCCTATACAACTGTCATTTCCACAGAGATACCAAGTTTAACACTAGCATACACTTAATGAGAATCACTCTTATAGATGGATACAAAACAACTTTTTCTACTCTGAAGCATTCCCTTCAGTACAGACCCCACTAGGCAGCTGAATGAAATGCAGTAACAAAGGAACATGCAAAGATTCCCTTCCTCTTCACTCCCTAGCTGTGGCTCCACTAGGGGACAGCAAACACAGACATTCCTTCTGTATTCCTAACCTGACTCTTACTGGTAAGAACTTGGAGCTCTACAAATAGAAATATTAACAATTAGCATACTCCAGACCATAATGACCAGGAAAAAGTATCCACAAGCAATCCTTTATACCTAATTATTCTTCCATTTGAAAGCAGAAGGCGAAGGTCATTGTCTTTTGTTCTCCATTCAGGTACTGTAGAAGAGGGCTGAAAGGGCTTGTTAAACCTCCCATTCAGTTTTGAGCTTGTGATATCCTAAAGAAGTAAAAGCAACGTTGTTCATTATTTATTCCTGTGAGTTCAATTGTTTTTTCTGCACTCCATAAAAGATGAAATTCACTACTAGGATGGTAACCACCTGGATAACCAACTGAAAAAAGCTCAGACAAAACATGTTTGGATGTAAAGAACTTCAGAAGACAACTGCACTTTCTCCTTCCTTGAATCAACTAAACTCTCCTTAAGCATCTGAAACAAATACACCTTTCCTAGAATGCTCCTTTTATGTTTCCTTTGTAGAAATATCAACAGAGACAGGCAACCCAGAAGCTGGGCTTGAAACTGCTACAGCAACTCCTGGATCGGGTATGTGCTCCCTGAGATTAGTATCTCAGAACTGATTTAAAGGACAGCAAAACATCAATAATGGAAAGTAACCTGCCTTAAGCAGAACTTTCCTAGTTCAAAGCAATTTACATTTGACATATACTCTGAAACAATCTATCCATGTCTCACATGACAAAGAGTTCTAGTCTGTATTCTTATGCATCTTAAAACCATTTTCTTTTCGACAGAGATGAGACACCTACTCTGGTTTTGTTTTTCCTTGCACATAACTTAATACTTGCCTCTTCCCACGGTGACATCTCCAGCCTTTTCAGTACCTCCCTAGTGTGGAGTTCCAGGATGTCCAGATTAGAAGGAGTTTTGGTAGCGTGGTCTCGCAGCTTCCT
>VZTR01030517.1:222849-245772 GCA_013400775.1 Chaetops frenatus
CCAAAAAGCACATAACTGACTCCTACCCCACAAGACAAATTAGTGAAGAATACTTTCACGTTCTTCTAGAAATCTTTACAACAGAACTGGATTCATAAGCTACACAAGTGACCACAAAAAACTTCATAGAACTGCTTTTGGTTTAAAATAGCAGCAAGTAAATACTTGCTAATACCACTTGAGAGACGAAATGTTTTCTCAGTGAATATTTTTTCCAGATAAAACAGTCAAAATGTGATTAAAAGTGAAATCTTTACAACAGTCATGACAAAGCATCTACTCTGCTGATACCTAAACAACACAATTTTAAAGTCAATTAAGTACACTTTCTTAGAGGCCCAAATACTAGAGGTTAATTGGAGAACATGTGCTTTTGCAAAAGTTCTTAAGAAAAAAAAAACAAGTAATCCCTGCTTGCTGGTCTGAATCCTGGCAGAGTTCTTCATTCTCTGAAAAGTTCATTGACACTCACAAAATTGCTGACTTTACAGTTAATACAGAAAAAAAGAGTACAACCCTGAACATTTACACCAAAACTAGGTATGTACCAATGCATTCCAGTAACGTAAGAACTGGAACCCCAGTCACGTAACCCATTTCATATCAAGTGCAGTAAGTGCTTAAACACTGAAGCTTTGAAATGATCGGGCTACTCAAGAGTCGTGCCAAAACTGCTGACACGCTCCAGCAAGTGTCAGTGCATGCTGCCAAAACAATACAAGAAACAGTCTAGCACTGAAAGCACAATGAGCAAATCCAATCTGAAACTGAACAGCATCTCCCACGTAGCAATCAACGGGAAGTGCATTCTGAGTTCCCTCTAAACATTTAGTTAGTTCTACTTCCCTATTCCCTACATACCACATGAAATCCAGAAATTATTTAGGTTTTTTTTTATATGCATACTATTTTAAAATCTAAATACAAAACTCAGCTGCCATAGTTCATCGCAATTCTTGCATCTGCTTTAAGACCACAGCTCCAAGAATCATTATTAAATGAAAATCCAGCTGACATATAAACAAAAAGGAAGGCAGAAGCAGTCTTTAAAAATGCATGTCCCATTTCCTTCTGCTTGTGTTCTCTCTCTTTTTATAGAATAGATGAATGACTCATAATGCTATGCATTATAAGAAAATGGTTTTAAAATGTACACTCTAAAAGCCCCAAATGAGAAGGCTGGCTTTATCCATCTTTAGGAATCTCATTATTTTAGCTAAATTTCTAATTTTTGAATAGCTAAAGATATTTATGTTGAACTGTATCTTGATCAAGTTTGCACTTCATTTACTCCCTTTTTTCTTGGTGTTTATCTGATACATTCATCATCATTCCAATCAGATTATATTGCTAACAGTAAGAACTTTGCATGAAAATATAGTAAAAATATATTCCAATCTTGACAACTATTTGTCCTATTCTGTTTAAGAATCTTAATTCTATTGTCTCTTATTGAATGTTACAGATAACAGAATTTCTGCTTTATTTTCAGGTTTAGCAATAACGATTACCTCCACAACAACCTTTCACGAAGGCACATGGGATTTTGTGTACAGAGACTGGAATGGTATTATAATGGCTGGAATAGCCATTCAATAAGGGAAGCAAACATTTTCAGTCTACTATTTATGCTGTAAACTCAGCACTGGAAACACAAGGCACTAACTGGAGATCATGGAAGAGAACCCAGCAGCAGATGCCTGACTGAAGCAAAGGGCAAGCGAGGTGCCAGCACCAGCAAGAAAGAGCATTGCCAAGGATGCCACAGAGTCCATCAATCACACACAGCACCATCACAAGTCACTTCCCTGCCTCCCTTTCTCCAACATTCACTGATGAATCTGACATTAATCACTCTGGCTACTAGCAAGCAATCAATTACTGTGGTAAACGCAACTTCAGACTTCGAGCATCAAAACAAGGTCACCAAGAGGTAGCAGAGAGCCTGGAAAACATTAACATACTCAAACACTGCAACACTCCCAAGCCACTGATGTTTTCCTGTATGAAATATTATTACCCTTCACCTTGCAATCAACCCAATCCATTTGGGTTGAAATGTCTTGAGTATATATTATCTGGTTTCTGAATTGCTCATCTCCGACAGGGAGGTCACAGACTAATCCTCAGGAACAGTAAAAAGCTTACAGTATTACACAATAAAATAAAACAATACTAATTAAAAACCAAGTGTACAAGACTATGCAGAAATATACCTTTAATTCTGTTCATGAAGGTGGAAAGGCTAACCAGGCCCAACTCCACCTGCAATGCTCCAGAGGGAGTAGCAAGGTAGAAAAAAAATTAGCTAAAAATAGATTCCATTACATCAGTCTCTAAGTGGTCAGACACTCCCAAATTCCCAAGGTCTCTAGTACCAAGAAAAGGTCAGTAAGAGGTAGCAGAAGAATCAGCAAGTGGTAAGCTTTTTCACACACAAGAACATGCCCATCCCTGGCATCTGGAAAAATCCCTTGCTACTACAAATTTGAAGAAGCCATTCTCCCAGCTTAAGTCTCACTAGAAGCTGCATGTTTTTGATTTAATCTCAGCTTTCCATTTGATCATTACACTTGTAGCTAAGTAAAAGCAGCAAGTGTAAATCAAAAACAATCAGAAGAGGACTCTCTAACATCTCTGACAAGTACTAGTAGACCTCCACTTTTTGGTAAAGCACAAATAAGGCTTCTTTCACAGTGCAGGAGGAAGTCCTGCAGAGGCTGTTCTCTTCTGCAGTATTATTACTAATTTAGATTTTAAGAGATGAGTACTAATAATTGAGAATGACAGATGAAAAAACTATTTCACAATTATTCCGGAATGTCTTGTACAAGGCATTTGCAGAAGTCCAAGACAGCTACAGTAAGTATTATCCCTGGAGACTGCATGGTTGTACACTGTTAGCCACCCAAAGCACCTGGCACATCTCTTCTACAGCAGCACAGTGTCAATAAATATTGGATCCATGTCAGTCGACACCCATGCTCCTGCACTTTCCACATCTAATACCTACTTGCTCTCAATCCAGCCTGGCTTTACCCTTCCCTGCTTCTGATGTTATCAAGCACAACCACAGCATTTGAGAGATTGCTTAACTGCTTTTGCTGGTATGACTGAAAGATCCTGGTTTAAGAAAAAAAACCAATGCACAAAACCTTGCATCTTTTCCAAGCTATAAAATTACTAAAAGTTACATTTTTCAAGTCCCCTTATATTCTCCCTGAACAAACTATGGACAACCTTTTTCTTTCTCTACCATACTGTTTCTGAGCAAGAACACATCATCTTCACATCCACCCCTGCATGAACACCCACAACCTCTCCCTGATATGGCTCAGCAAGCAATGCAAGCTTTATCTGTAAAAGGAGGAAAAAAGCACAGGTTTGGACATCCAGTAGGAAAAAAAATAAATGAACAAAAATCCTGGAAGAGTAGAAAAGTACTAAGGGCATTAAAGCATGTTCCCCATTACCAAGAATGCAGGGCTATAGACAATTACTAGGAGTATAGGCATGTTTCCTATTAGCTGACAGAGCAGATCACCAAAATTCTTTTTCATTTTCCAGTCATCCACAGAACAGCCAAGAAGATAAGCAGATAGTGAGTCTCTGCTGTGTCTTAACAATGATGAGGACAGGAACAAGGCAATGCTGGAGGTAGTAAACATCCATTAGTAACAGGACAGCCTTAATTGTCCAAAAATTGAAGTCACTACTGCAGGATACAGTTTCACATAGCATTAAACTGAACATAGCTGTTACTGCTGAAAAAAAAGGTCCCTCCCTCCTTCCTCCAACTGCCTGACCATGGGCTTCCATTGTTTCTCTCACCAGATCTAAACCATCAGGCGGCTGTTCATTAGTTCACAAGTCAGTTCATTAAGCTGATCCAAAAGAAAAAAACTACCACTCAACTCATTTTTCAGATAGGTTTTAGAACCCTTAACAATAAGATTCCTATAAATAAAAAGTAAAATAGTACACATTACACTTGTATGCAATTATTTAGCAAATATATGACAATGTTATTTTCAAGAAGACAGGTGAAAAAAAATATTCTGTTACTTTATCTCTCTTTTCTAAATAATTTCTAAAAATGACTGCTTAACAACAGGAGATAACTGTTTAGCAATCTTATGCTGAAAATATACCTCTTACTATCAGGCCTTAACACTGAATGTCAAATCACCAAAGATGAGTGCTATTTCTATTCATATATTGAGCAAATAATTCTAAGTAGCAGGCAAACTTTTCATTTTACCTGTAACAAGGTCTGCAGTTGCTACTTTCAGCCCTAATCTGTTTGAGCATAACAAACCCAAAAAACCACTGTAATTATTGCCAAAATTAATTAGTGAGCTTGCAAGTTATGCAAAGACCAGCTTCTCCTACTCCAACCAAAAAATGCAAAGAAAAGTATGGGGTGGGAAGTCTGTCTGGCAGATTTTAAGGAATTCAGGTTAGTCATTTCATTTAAGCCTATGCTTTCCAAGTGGGAAAAGGATGCCAAGTATGCAATATTTACAGGTTAAAACAATGGAAGTACTAAAGATGTCATTGCCACAACCAAACAGCCACATCTGCCACTTGTTATGGGACAATATTAAAACACTTAATTAGGAATAGAAAGACAAAGTCAGTGTGACAATACTATTGACAGACTTCATACCACCCCATAGCACAAAAACACATTAAAAAATGAAGTTTATTTGAAGAAGAGTTGAAAACTTGAAGTTGTAAGCTTTAAAAATCTGGACCTTAAGCTAGACAGATTTCCCCTCCAGCTCCACTCTTCAAAATCCATGCAGCTACACCAAAGAAAACAAAACAGACCAAAAGAAATCACAAAGCAACATGAGAAAACCGGTGTTTCCTTCCACTATCTCTTCATCTTACCGTGATAAGTGTTGTAACAGTTTTGGAATTACAATAAGCTTACAAGGATTTACTTAAGAAGTGAAATAATTTTTGAAAAGTTACAAACTTTTTTATACACTAGATACCAAATTACTGACCTTAAATTACAACAAAAAAAAATACTCAGCATAAAAATATTTGAGGTTTTGCTTTTGCCATATTCACTTTGCAAAGCAAAATATCTTTTAAAAGGGAGCAACTAATAGAAACACAGCTCAAAGAACATGCATAATTGCACTTCAAAATTATTTTTAAAATAGCAGTTATTATGTTTTTCTATCTGTAGCAAACATTCCCCTCTCACAGTTACCAATTTTCTCCAGAATAAAAACCCCAAACCCAACGCTTTTTAGGTATGTATAGAATATATGCATGTTGGCTCAACAGCTTACCTGGTTTTTGTACTCATTCACTTCCACACATTCCACCAAGTTCTTAAGGACAGAAAAATGACATGCAAGGCCAACTCTCAAAACACCTAAAAATATACTAACTTATTAACTATTGCATCATCCCTCAACACAGATAGGAATCCCAAGAACAACAATGCTTTATGCCATAATATACATTAAACTCTGACCTTTGATTGCTCAGACACATCTGTTCTGATACTGCCAAAGTCCTAAGAGGCCTCGGTCTACTTATGATTAACCATCTAATTGCACATTAAAAATGTTAATGTTCATTACATAGATTTAGACTTCCTAATGTAATTCAACCCTACTGCTTTTAAATTATGTAATATTTCTTTGAAATGAGGTATTGCAGTAGCACAAACATGCAGACAGGTATATGATTTATTTTGAATTCCAAAGGGCCTTCCAAAGGCTCAGACTTCCTGCACCTTCTGAAATCAAACTTAAAGTTTGATAGTGATGCTGGTGTTGTCCTTTCAGAAAACACTTCTAATGGCAACACTCTTGCACATTTTTCCACTGAGAAAGAAAATCAGTGTACATAATTTCTTTCTCAAGTAATAGTGCTTTTCACTCCCTCAAAGCATAGAGGTTAAAATAAATAAAATCAGTATGTGACATCTTATCAAAGAAAGCTTAATTCTAAAGAATGGATTCTGAAAAGTAGAAACCCAATTGGAAAATCATGGTCAATGGAACAAAGCTATCAGGTTACATAATGAAATAGATTCAGTTACAAAAACAATAAACCTTCTACCTGCATTGAGAAAGCAGCCACAGTCAACATAATCATCACGTTACCTAAAATCTCAGGGAAAAAACGGTGATGTACATTATTTGTAAACTGACTCTTCCATCCCACAATTCCAGTCCAGTCTGGAAGCAAACTGGTATGTTTTTGAAATTCAGCATGTTTTTTTCCAAGATCTGGATTTTAAGTACAGTAAGTTCAATTTATTGAAATTGCTACAATGATCGTAGAGAGAAAGAGTCATTACTTTTAGAAAATATTTTGACAACTGAATATTTGGCATAATCAACATGTTCTTATTTCTAATCATTAGTGAAAAGATTGTGTGGAAAGCTGATTTTCCACACAAGAATTTAACGTAACTATTAGGAATTTAAACAATATGAAGTCAAATGACTGTTCAAACTGAAGTCAAAGAATTACGTGCTCAGAAAGTCCAAACAGCTTTATGTGCAAAAAATATACACTGAGGTCAAACAACCTTTTCACTACCATGTAAGACTTCTAGGAAGAGGCACGCAGTCCAGGTTAATCAATAATGGCAGCCACCATCATGTATTATGTGTAGCAGCTTTCTGACAAGTCACTTTTCCTAATGTCAATTTCCTGAGAAAGCCAAGTTAAATTCACTGAAGAACTTTTGATGTCTTCCTTCTATTTAGTATCATTTATTAAGCATATAGCAAATTTATTCATCCTTTCTATGCCAAAGGAGATTTCTACTTACTCTTCCCAAACAGACTGATTGCATCAAGCTGCTTTGAAAGAGTATTCACAATTAATTTTGTTCCTGTCCTTCTAAAAACTCTGTTTTACGGATATTAAGGTCTGAAGGCACCTGAATCTTCTAGTCTAGATTTCGGCAAAATAAGGTGCCTCAAGACAATCAAAGAAATAACATTTAAGAAAACTACAGCAGACCTCAAAACTAAACAACTTGTCAGTGAGAGCAGAGGGAAAAAAACTTAAAAGCAGCTGTGATAGCTGAAGGCCTTATTTCAGTGTGAAACCATTGAGAGAAACAAAGATGATACCAGCAAGTGAATTGTGATCCAAGATTTGCAGGGAAGAAAGAAAAAATATACGTTGGTCTGACATGAAGAAATTATTTTTAGCACTTTAAAACCAGTAATCTGTGTAACCATACACATATGAAGCAAAGCACACTGCTCAGGAATTCAGAAAGATTCTCTGCAGCAGATCAGACTCCTCTTCCTCTGTTCATTTTCCCAGCATGGCCAGACTGACACACCAAAGTGAAGGAGGAACAATAGTCCAATCTGACTTCAGGCACTGCATATTAGTAAAGATGCAACTGCTTGTCTCAATTCTATAAAACAAAAAACCAAACAACAACAAACAAACAAACAAACAAACAAACAAACAAACAAAAAAAACCAACCACACTACAAAATCTTCTATCATTTAAAGCAGCCTCCAATACCCATCTTGAAATAGACATCTTAGCTGAGTGTGGTTGTTTTCCACTGAAGAACAAGCTACTACCCAAAATTGCTACCATTATTTCCCCAGAAGAAAAAAAGGAAGAAACATCCTAAGCTCTACAGAGATAACAAAAGGGTTGAAAAGGGAAGTCAGTATACAAGTTAATTAAATGTTCACTCATTCAGGAATGAAGCAAGTATGGCAACTTTAACACAGCAAATTAAGGCTGCTTATTACATATCCCTAATATCTATATATATATACACATATGTATGTATATAATGGCATCACTGTATCTTAGTGTTCAAAAACACGTGTATGTGGCGCTTGGGAACATGGATTAGTGGTGAATATGACAGTGTTAGTTTAATGGTTAGATTCAAATGATATTACAAGGTATTTTCTGAACTTAATGATTCTATGATATAGAGTCTACACACATTTCCCTGCCTCAACTTTTAAATTCTTAGCTTTTTGTCCCAATCTTCCTCAGCTCCAACTTGCACACAAACTCCTGTCAATTCTCACTAGCCATCTCAATGAAATACTGCATGTTACATGGTTTTAAGATCTACTTGCATCCCAACCAAGACTTTTGACTTAATCAACAGGAATTTCAGTTCCATTTCCAGTGCAGTTTCCTATTAGGTAGAGCAAGGGCCTTTTATACACAGAACAGACATATTAGTTATTTGTTTCAGAGAGAGGGCATCAGAAGGGCAGGAAAAACCCAGAAATTAACATAATTATAAATACATGACCTATGAAGAGAAACTGAGGTTCAATCCAAAATGACAAACACATCTTAGGAAGCAATTATATGATATAAGTTGCACTGATTCAACAGCTTGCAAGACACTGGAAGAAGCAGGTTACCCATTCCCCTCCAAGCAGGCATTCCCACTCCCCTTCCCTGCAACGGCCCTGGTACTTGCCTGGTTACAAGGCAACCTGGTTTTACTCACTAATCTGACAGAAACTAACCTAGCCAGTCTTTTGCCTAATTATCAAGTCAGATTACAGCACAGTTGGGCAGCTGTCAGAGGCAATCCATGAGAGAGGGAAGAGGACTATGTAACCCAGAGAGAGGGGTATGGGAAGCAGGATGCCCCTCGTGGCAGTGGAAGTCGCTAGACCTGGCCAGGCCTACTGTTGGTTCTTCATTATCCACAAAGACTCACAATTAGGCCACTATTGTGGCCTAACAGACAAATTGCCAATAGCTTACACCAAACAGATTGCAGGGAATATCCCCGTCTGCACCTGAAAAACCTTGACTTCAACCATATACCCCGCACAACACCAGGAGAGACGTTACCTAGTCCAAGGGACAGATGCATTAGCACTAGAGGTCTTATGTGAACCAAGGCTTTCTTAGCACAGCATTAAGACGGTCTTAGTTTGGCTTCTTTTAGGGCATCCCAGTCCTTCTCTGATGAAGTGTCAAATCAGTTCCTCAAGACCAGTTGTCTGTAGCTCCAGCTACAGGAGTAGCTGAGAAAAGTACTGGCAGGTGTATGACATTATGCCACTACCAATGTATTATTTGCCTACAAAACACTCTTTATAGTAATGCACTGAAGTACGACAGTAACCATAGAACAACTAACCCAAACAGTTTGGAAGCTACATTTCTAAACCACGTCAAATGTGGTTTTTGGTAAAGAAGGAGAAGATCAAAAGGACAAACCTTCAGCTAAATTCCCACCTTCTAGTTCAAGAGACATGAGGACCACTCTAAAGTGGGAAGATAGCTGTGTTTTTTAGAGACTGATCAAAACAAAATCTCACTAATGGTTCTTGCATACTCACAGCAGTTTCTAAATTCTGTAATTACCTACATGAAAGTCTCACAAAAACCCCATTTATTATATCGCTTTTATGCAACAAGTGTCTCTAACATTAATATTTGTTCAACCACCTCTTTTAGGCAATCTGCACTTTAAGCGTTTTTTAATCCATTTGGGAATTTTTTGGGATGTCTTCAGCAGTTCCATCTCCTCAACAGCTACAAGTGTTGAATGTTCCTCACGTACAAAGCGCATGGACTGCAGACTCCTCCAGAGAGCATGCAAGCTGGTTATTCTGGTTGTCTAATAAAGATGAGTTGTTTAGAAAGATCATGTTGCCTAATAAAGATGAGCTGTTTAAAAAGATTGTGAAGCCTGACAAGTACTATCAGCACTGTCATTTTATGCAATACACAGTCTGCAAAGCTTACAACATCCTGAGTAACACTGTCAGCAGACACCATCAGATCTGTCTTGTTCTCAAGTATCTCAAGTGATAAAAAAAGATTTAGAGGCGAACAACAGCAAACCCACAATGACTTCCCGGCCTGAGGGGATTGATTAGGACACTAATGATTGCTTTTAAACTGTGCCACTTCAATTGAAAAATTATGTCAAGAATGAGTTGAAAATAGGACTTTTTGCTGACAACATTAGGAAGTACATTTTTCTGTCTCCCACATTCTAGCACTAGCAACCAGTATTAGCACAACCTTAAAACTCCCCTGCTGCAAATCTCTTATTCTTGGGTTACTGTGTGTCTGTTTGCCTCTTTTACAGACTGCAGCAACAGCAAACTTGGCTTCAGCCTGCTTTACACACCTTTTAATTGGCTCTTTACACCGAAAAACACTTTACCACCTAACTGGGTTAAAAAAATTCTTACCCAGATTGGTTTTAAAGACCTCCTGGAGCCTTCTACTAAGTAGCCCTAACACTCACAGTAGCATTCAGAGATTCTGCAGCTGTACCTGAAATAAAGCTTTTACTGCCTTCAAAACTCAACTCATTAAATAGTTCTCCTTTAATAAAAATAAAAAATTAAAAATAAAAATCAAGGACTATTTTCAACTCGTCTGCTTCTCAACTGAGTAATTCTTCCTCCAGCCTGCAATACTTTTCAGACGTTGCTAGGAACTTTTCAGCAGGCTTTTTATTAAGCTGAATAATTTCTGTATCTTCTAACCACAACACAAAATAGTACATGATGGCTCCTATAGCTTTGAAATACCTTACTTGTATAAGGCAAGTAGATTTGCAGTCAATCGCAAGTAGAGACAGATGCTTCATTTCTGAGGAAATCTGAGAGCAAACTGGCTCATCTCTAGCTCACCATGCTGGCTTCAAAAGCAGATGGAGTATCTGATTACATTAAGTTCTATTTAAGCTATGATACAAGCAAACTGTTTCAGATACACAGATAATGAGTCTAAATATCAGATGTTACATTGGCTGGCTGGCAGAGCAGTAAGCAGAAAAAGCTCCTTCAATCAACTAGATTATGCCTGTAATTTAGAGGTCTTTATTGGATTTTCAACTGCTTATAGAGGTCCAGAGGGGCATGCTGGTCAAAACTGCACCCATGCAGTCCATAACAGATCAAGAAGTTACTTTTACACATTATTTTAGCTACAAAAATCTAACTGCTCAATCCTCTTCAGATGGAATTAATGAAGCACAGTAATTTCCAGACCATGTGGAAACTTCAAATAGTGAAGAACAAAGCTAAATAGAGTTTGAAGGTTGAGTTACATCAGCACTGAATTCTATCTGCATCCATTATTTTTATTCTGGATATAATTTGACATACTGATTTTAATCTAAAATTCTTATGAGTTCAGATCCAGGTTACCGAAATAATTTCTGCTCTATCATATGCTATTTAGAGTCATCAAAAGTATTTGCAAAAGCACAGATCCACATGTTTTAGTCTCAAATTTACATACAAACACTTTTAGAGATAACCTTGACTTCACAGTCTGTGCTACTCAGCTCCAGTGCTTTCATAAGGGAAAAAAATAAGATTATTTTATCCATAGAACAGTGTATGCGCAGTGTGCATATACACAGCTCTTAGAATACCTTCTACTTCATAGTGGACAAAATTCCCATGCAAGAATTTTTAAAGAAATGGACATGAAAAACATGAAGCATGAAGCAGAGGACCTACTGCAAAAGGTTCCCTGGAAATGAACACTGATTTACTAGTCCTGTAAAAATTACAGGAGACATTATGGTTCATCTATTGTGAAAAAAACAAAATGAATTCTTTGCGAGAAAATTTCCAACCTTATCAATATGTGTAAATATCAATGTGTGAAAATTGCCCTGAGGGAAGCAGAAAGGTAACAGACATTATTCAGTAATGCCCAATGACAGGACAAATGACAATGGCCACAGATGAAAGCATGAAATCCATCTAAACAGGATGGGGAAAAAAAAAAGAGAGAAATTGCAATAACACAGAAGAAAAGATTCATCTATATATGGCTATTAGGGCAATACCCAATTAAAGATACTGATCCCTAAAGCCTACTTAAATTCAAAAGATAGCTAACCTCACCACTTCACCCGAAAATTCCAAAAGGCCAGCCTGTGCTCGCAGCCAGCATGTGCCACGTTTCCTGACGTGGAAGCCAGGAGGCAGGCACAGCTGCCCTACTGTCCCAGTGCTGGGCACTGAAAACTCGCTACAAAGGCAGAAGTTGTTTTGTTTTTCCAACCAAGAGGGCAGCAGTGCTTACTCAGGCTGTGAGAGTTCAAGCCCACACATCTCAGGAGAACGTTCACCTCAAACTCACTTTTTATGTCAAGATACCCCTTATCACCCCCACTTCGGACCTCTTACTCTACAGAAAAGTATCCAAGAATTATGGGCCCAGAACAGATTGTAACGTGACCCAAGCACAAAGGTCTGGTTAAAACCCTCAGACACTGACAAGATTATCTTAAGTTCTGGTCCCTGCTCCTGACATTAGTGAGTAAATAGATAAAGTGAGAATGAATTACAGCACTATCTTTTCCAAGTCTTACTAGTCTTCAGATTTAATAGTGCTTCCTAGATACAGCTGTCTATTCCCTGGACTATGAATGCACCTGTTTTTCTTTTTAAAAAGGCAGAACTGTCTATTTCTCTAAATATTTCAGGAACTGGCAAGGATTTGAAATTTGCCTAAGACCTGCCTCATACCTGCCAGACTTTTTGGACTATAAGTAACACTTAACAGGTGTTGCTTTTCTGGCTTGAAAGTGATGATAATTTGCTTTTCTTTACAACCCCCACTAACAATCTGAAAGTACTAAAGAGGTTTTTCTTTGATAATTAGCAAAAAGTAGTAAATACTTGACAGAAGAATTATCTTTTACCAGAAGTGGTTTCTAGATAAAGATTTAGAGGTCAATGATATCTAAAGAGCCTTTAATGAGTTTGACATATCACTGAATGTGAACTATTAAGCTACTTTCTTACAATTCAACTACAAAATAAAAGTTTATTTATCAGTTTGTTTGCATAACATAGCACTGGCTATGAAACTAACTAAAACTAAAAATACTAAAAAAAAAAAATTAAAAAAAAAGATATTTGGAGAGCAAAAATTCCCCAACCTTACAATGTAATTTGTAGTATTTCAATTTAAATACACCCAGACTCCGCTTTCTTTAAAAAGATATTTTTTACTTTTAGCAATTCAAGTCATAGTTACATAAGACAACCTCAAACTATGTATTTATCTTCAGAAAATGCAATAATTAAAATTGGACTTCGTGCAGCTGATTCAGGTTAGATTCCATTCAGAGAAAGATACTGAAAGCTACATTTTAAATTTAAATTAATGTTGATCATTACTTCTTATGTTCTGCACACCATAAAGTAGTTTCCATCCAATCAAAAACTCAGCCATGCATTTGTATCAGCAAGTGCCACCAAGCCTGCTGGCTGCTTCAGAACTGGGATCTTCCTCACATCACTTCAGAGTGACTGGTCACTCTAGCAGACATTTTAGCACAGAGGCTTTCTTCTGTCACAAATTAACCTTCAAATTTAACACTTTATACTCTTGCAGTACAAGTTAATATTCTTCACATATTCTCTGCTTTGACAAGTTTTCTTCTGCATTGGCTTTACTTTCCTGATCTCTCCCCCTCCAGCTTTTCAGTTAGAAGACTTTTCTATATGAGGCTGCTTACTCCCTTTATAGATACCCCATGTGAACAGAAAAATCTTCTGATCTCAGTTCCAATTTTTCAAACACCTGAAAACCATAAGTTCCATTCAATTATTTTGTGTCTGGTACAGTTTGAAAAGGAAGTATCTCCTTTACTCCCATCCTCTTGGCATATAGTCAGTATGTTCCCAACAATGGTCATTTAGAGATTTATGGTTTTTCATCTAAACACATGGCAAGCATATTAAGGGATAAAGCACATTTCCTAACAAAAACTTGTTCCAAAGTATCATGGTGCACAAGCTTCATAGAAAGCTGATGAATTTCTCAGGGGCTCAGAGTAATGCATACGCTCACACTAGAAAGATGCTTGTCCAGCTTCCTCAGATTGGCATAAGAAAGAGAATTTTATTTTGCTAGGCTAACCAACACATTCACTTAAAACATTTACCTGCTGCTTCCATCTCCAAATTCCCTATTAGCAGTACAAGAAAAAAAAAGAAAAAAAAAAGGGAAAAAAAAGGAAAAAAACCACCAACACCCCAGAAAAACAGACTATTCAAAACATTTAATAATGTGTCATGAAAATCACGTTAGATTTTTCAATTGTTGCCCTGGAATGGAGTGGAAAATGGCAAACCAAGGTTTTACTGCTTCATTTGCTCTATGGTCCACCAGCAATTCCCTGGGAATTTTCCATGTAGCTTGCACTGAGAACTGCCATCACACACTGCAGGGATACACGTGTGCCCAGAATGGAAGTGAATGTATCTAAAGCAGTGAGGAATGCACTGCAGTTCACCCTTGATCACATGGTGATGTACCCGTGTCTGTTTCATGGAAGTTTCGTCCAGACAAACGAGATATCTACTCAAAATCTTTTGCTGATCATAACGAAAAGCTAAAGCTTTATTTTCCCACGTTTTACCACTTTTTCATTATTTCGGCTCATTTCCTTGTCCCACTTCCCACGTAGCATCATTGTTTCAGATATCAAAGGAAAAAAAGAGAATTAGACACAGTGCAACCCCATGAAAAACAAGGATTCACCCAACTAGACATTTATATGCACAGACATTCATATGCTGGGGGGAAGAAAAAAGGCACAAGAGCGCTAATGTACAATAAGCAAACAGGATTGTAGAGAAATCTCAGATCTGTTCCAGAATGTAAGGAACTACCTTCAGGAAAAGACCACTTGCATGCAAGGGGTCTTCACAGGAAGTAGGTAACAGCACCTGACATTGACAGGTTGAACACTGGTACTAGTGATATTCTCATTTCACTAAAATAAAAGATTTTGTTCTCTCTTATAGTGATAAATCTATTCAGTATCAGAACTAGCTAGGAGTAAAAAGGTTTATTCTTCTCTGAAGTGGAGGGTTTGTGGTTTTTTGTTAGACAATAACTTTATTTCCACAGTCAAATAAAGACCAGGAAATAGAATGCATAGTATATTCTCACTGATGATGCTAGTCGAGACATCAATGCCAAAAACCAAAGGAAAATTAGAATCTGCCCTTACTAGTAAAATATAAAAGTCAGAAGATAACATTTGCAGAAGGTCTTAAGAGCTGCACCTTTGCTTCTGCAATTTCTGATCTACTCAAATGATACTCCTAACCCTAGTTCATACCTAAATCCTTCAGTTTCATGATGCTTCAAGCACAAGCCAGCTGACCATGCTGGAAGTGTAAGGTACATCTGCTTTCACTCAGTTCAATGTTAAATAAGCACTTTTCAGCAGGGACATCAGTCCAATCACTCAATACTACAGCTGTCCCATTCGTTCTCAGCAAGAATAAGAAGAGCATTCTAAACTACTTCTGTGACACTCATTCCATCAGAGCAGCACATTTTACTGCAGTGTCAGGAGATGCAAAGGGATGCCCTGAGATGTCCGAGCTGTTCACACAGCATCAGAGGCAGCAAGTTGCTGCTCACCTTTGCCTTACACTGATGTGTCCTCTGGGCAAATACTGGAGTCAGAACTTAGCTTGAGATTTAAGAGACTACATGTGCACACCAATCTTGACCTGATTTTGGTCCTCTGTTACATAAGCAATAGAGCACAGAGAAATACCTAGGACAGAGTGGTCTTGAGGCTGTGATACATCAACACCGCACATCTTCATGAAGTAAGGGATAACACTATGCTGAGAGGCAGGCTGGCAGTATTTGCCTGAGCACGGTGGCCTGTTAGCACAGCTACCTTGCTTTTGGTAGACTGCTCCATACAGCACTCTGCTCCTCAGAGATGTGCCCAGCAGTACCCCTGTGTTGACTTGCAACACCTCATTTCTCTTGTTCTGCTTGTTCTTAACATCAAGTTTTACAAGTCAACAGTGTCATGTAATCCTTTAGCGAAAAGATCCAAATATTCCTGTTATTTAAACAAAACTAAAAATCTGTATATTGAGCAAGACAACTAGAGGTTTTACAAGTACTATTGGGTAATAAGATACAGCAATTTCTCTGGCTGCTCTTAATTTATCTGATTTGGACTTTATTGGCAAACATCAATATTCCAAAAGAAAAATGTCACTCTCTTTAGAAAATACTGCCTGACAAGTGGCAAGAATGACAGATCAGAGCAATCACATATCTTCAATATCAAAGATTCCATTTCTCAGAGAGTCACCTTTCCTTGAACTCATTTTCATGAATAGTGCTTTAAGAGCCTTTAAGTGAATAAAGTATTAATGTAAATGAACAAACACAATTAAATTTATGAAATTAATTTCCCAGCCTATCTGCAATGTCAGTCGACAGTTTCAGATGAAAATAAATAGACTTCATACCACAATATATTAAAAATCTAGAACAGTCATACTTATTCCAATTGGCTTTTAAGACCGAATCATGTGGGAGGGTTTAAAAAAAAAAAAAGCTTTCTTGCTTTTGTGGTGAACATCAGCATTTACGCCAGCCTGATCAACAATGAACTCAGTATTTTCTAAAAGAAACACCAGTTTTGAAGCCTACTTTAGTTAATGCTGAAGTAATGGAGAAAACAGTATTAAATATTAACTCCATTCAAAAGCAGAATTGACCTGAGGAGGGTGGTAACCAGCCACATAAATCCATATTACCACCACACAGCAGACATCTCAAGACGATTCATACTCCATAGACTGTTACTTCTGTGTATTCATGAGTCAATGTTATAATACATTAGAAAGGACTGACAAAATGAAGAATAGCTTAGCTTTTTTAAAAGCTGTATATTTCACTAAAATATCTCTCATATGTTGATAATAAAGCAGTAGCAATGCGCTTAATTGAACTTTCCTACTTGAGCAATGAGACAAAGGTAAAATTTGAGCACGTTTATGGTTTTAAGTATTTGCATTGTACCTACGGAAATCTTTACTGATTACTCAGAGTTGTTTTGAGACAATGGTATTTTATTTTACAGTGATGTGGGGAAAGTACAAATATTTACATGAAGAGTATTAGTTCATCTTCACCTTGTGTAAGCTGTCATGAGAACAGAACGGAGACACTGTATTATTGCATCATCTTTAAAAAGATGATGCAGAAAGTGCACAGAAACTGCACTGATCATTAAAAAAAATCTGCTAATGAATATGAAAGCTATCCACAAAAAGAAAAGCTAGAAACCACAAATGAAGAATGAAAACAAAATTAATGTGATTTTGCCCACTGGCAGTTAACAGAGTGATACTCCACAATAAGGCTTAAGCCGTTTTACTGCCATTGTGTTGCTCTAAGAGAGCTCATAGTTATCAACAGATCAAGATAAGTTTAAATTAAAACAAATATATTTCACATTCTGCACTATAGCACCTAGTAGATATATACAGAAATTAAGTGTACCAAGCAGCAGTTCCCCAGCCAGACTCCTCTCACCTCTCTAGTTTGTAGATATGGAAGTCACAGAGCCTTGTGAAAACATTCGAATTCTTCAGTCAAATCATTTATGTATTAAACATAACAAAGGGAAAGAAAGATACTGAAGTGCTACATGAGCATCAACAAATGATATTTTTGGAATATAAAATCATCATAAATTAACTAGCCAATAAAAAATTCACAGTTAAATTACACAAACACTTACACTGCCTTCATGTGCACAGTCAAGAATGTCAAAAAAACCCCAATTATACCAAAAATATAGGTCAACTATAATATTAAAGAAAATTAGAGACAGTGTTTAAAGGACTAAATCTGAACCTCTGTATCTTTTAACTAACACTGAAAAGGTAATAAATAATTTGTACTTTAGAAATTAGAACTATTACCATTTAATAACTGTTCAGAAACTCACTAGAATCTTGCTGGACTTCTAATTAAAAAGGCTGAACTGTGTACCATTCACTTCTCTTAAAGATCTTTATTGGACAATATGTTTTTCTCTTGTCCTAGTTACTGTGTCAGAAGGCATAAGCTAAAACATCTACTATGTTTTATTCCAGAACAAATGAAAAAAAAATTACAAAATTACAGATCTCAAGGAAAGGAGTGTTAACTTTCAAAGTACACCTACTTCAAATAAAGCCAGTTCTTCAAGAAAACTATAAAGAGAAAAACTTGCACACAATTCTACATGCTATTACGTAGATTCAGAAATTGAAGCCATTTGAATACTTGTAACTCTTCAGTGCTTGTTATGGTAGAACACATCTAACTTTAATATATATTAATAAGTCTTCCCACTTCACAGATGGGAACCAAGAGGAAAAAAAATGGTTTGTCCAAATGAAGAATAAAAAAGGATTGGAAACAGACACCCAGTTACACAAGTGCTTGTCTAGCATCCTCATTATAACTAGTTTCTTTTCAGTTTAACTAAAACTGTTTCAGCTTTTGTGTTGTTAGAAGAGCCTGAAGTCACTTCAGGTTACTTAATTCTTTGGCAGAGGGTACACAGCTCAGTGGACTGAAGTGGAGACTTCCATCTTACTTCTGAGGAAACATGGCTAAGCCAAAGAAAAGTAAGATTGAACACATTAGCTTTCCCTTGAGGTCTAAAAATTCCCTAAGATCCAACAAATTGCCACATGAAGAATTTAAGGCTTATACATCACAAAAGCCAGAAAGTCAGCATGAGAGTTGTTGATTCAGTTCAGGCCCCTGAATGTTTCTAACTACAAGGCCTTAATTTTCTCTAAAGAGGTCTGCACCAGAAGACATCTGTACCAGTCTCTTTGCAATCTCCACGTTCCCTGACACGAGAACCACCATGCCTTGTCCTCCAACTCCAAGACAGATGCAAGAGCTTCACCTACCCTGCAAAGAGATGATGTTCTGGGGTTGCGCTCCTGCAGCTGCACTGGAAATGCCTTGATTCCCTTGGACCCCACTAGATGAGCAGCTGGGTCTGGGCAGGGTGACTGAGACACAACAACGAGGCTCTACAAAACTGGGTGAGCTATCAATCCCAAAGGGGGCAATGAGGAAGAAGAATGAGCCACCCTTCTGTCTTTTCCCACCAGTATCATCTCCAACATTGAACACATCTCTCCAAGTGTTCTGCAACACTCTGGGACTCATCCTAGGCTTCGACAAGCCCACTCAGCTCAGTAACCCAACAAAAACCCAATCCAGCAAGAGAATGGGTGCTGTCAGTTTTCTGAGCAGAGCTGATTTACCAATCAGGCAAGCACTGAACAAGCAAAAGAGGAATTACAGCAGCATGCAGCCAGGAGCGGGACAGCCTCTTGCAGCAGCAAAGAGTTGGTGAAGCCTATCGTGCAGAACCTCATGTATAAAGCTCCAAAACAAAGAACTAATTCAGGAAAAGTATCCACTATAGCACATGGATTTCCTTCTTTTCTTAAGGAGAAAGCCTACCTTCAGAATACAAATCAGTGTGTTCAGAGAGACCTGTACCACGTAACCCAACAAGTGTAAGAGGGAAACCTTGATTTCACATCAAGATCATATTAAGCAGTGGGTGAGAAGTTTTCTGTTTCTTCAGAGACCAAATAAAGACATGTTCCAATCCATACAAAGATCAGAAAAAATATGTTCTACATGAACTTCGCTCAGATGTGACTTTGGCACTGAATTTTTCCTCCATGCAAGGAAAAAAGGCTTCAAGGTATCTGCAGCTTAAATGATAATCTTCAAACAGTACACAAATCACCTTTCTTTTCAAATGATGTTATTAAATGTTTTCTAATAATGACAAAGGTGTAAAAAACATCAAACACCCAATGGCAAAATACCATCAATGAACTTCTCTAGGAAAGGGCAAAGTTAATTCTTTCAAAACTATACAAAACACAGAATTAATCCTGAGAGCAAGAGCTACCAATTTAAAAACAATTCCATATAAATTTAATCAATTTGACTTTGCTTTGCAAAAGAAGCATGTACATACATATGCTACATACAGATTAGTGCTGTATTTCCCTGACTGCCCTCTAAGCTGCTCAAATTAAATGTTTATAAATACTTTAAATATAAAAATTTTTCTCCTTGAGGGGGAAGACACCAAAGTTGACACCATTACGAAAATTTCAGACAAACTGCTAATTTTGAACAACAACAAAAAAGGATGCTTTCCCTTTCTTATGCCCCACAGCTCTAACTTTGAAGAGTAAAATGTTTCCTTTGTTTAATTAAAAACCAACCAAACAAACATCTTTTTGTAATGTAAAAAATACATTAGAAAGGTTGCAGGCATTTCAAAAGGCAGACACCTGTAACTGACATGCACATATTTGATAATTTTTAACCTATTCATCATCGAGACATGTTTAGAAGTTCACCATATGTTTGTTGAGAAACAAAACATCCCCAGAAAAGTGCTGCACAGAAGACTTCATAGAGGCATCTGCATTTGTAATTCTCAGTTTGTGTAACTGACTTCTCCACGCTCCTTTACAACCAGGACAGTACCAGGGCAGCTTTACGAAGCCAACCTTCTCAGAAGGCCAATTTCTACAGTACTTTACTCCTGAAACGTTACAGACAACATTACACAGTGCAGACAAAAACTGAATTGTATGCTTAAACTTCAGTTTGTTCTGACCTGTCTGAAATCCAGTCTACAGGAATAAGTCACATCTATGCAATGCATATAAATCTAGCTGAGTACGTGTATCACGGGCAGAAAAAAGGACAAAAATTTCAAAGCTGACAAGAGGATTTCTGCAAACTTCACAAACATATTTCAAGAACAGAGCTGACTGCAAGATCAGTTTTAAAAAAGATATGTAACTTACGCACAGAATACATCACAGCAAAAAACACAAACGAGAAAAAGATGACAGCATGTAGTTAACCTAATAACTGAGGCAAAGCATCAAAAAACGAAGGAAGGCAGAGACAGCACAAGAAGTATCACAGAATGATACATATCATTTGAAGATAAAACCAAGAAATTACAGAGGCTTCAAGAGCTAAGGAACAGATCCAAGAAAAAGTTGAACACGGAGAACAGCATAAAGGACTTTTTATGCTACATTCTAGCTGGAGTATATTCTAGACAACTCAGAAAGCGGGAATCAGCTAAATGTGACATTTTCATTTAAAGCAGATAAAAAGATGGGGAAAACACAAAAATTGTCTAAAATATAAATGGATTTGCCCATCTGAAAGCTTTGACAGCTTGTCACATCTAAAGCTCTGTAGTCTCTGCACTCTTGCAAGCCATTCAGGAAGGTGACGAAGCCTCAAGCAGCGTGCAGGCACCCGCGTTACGCTCTTTTGTTCACAAGGGGTAATTACACCAGACTGTGGATGCATGTTAGGCCCACTCAGAGAGTAACTGAAACCCACAATGCAGGTTCACAGCCCTGCCAGGCACAACAAAACATTTGCTTTAACACAAATATTTGCCAAAAGCAATAAAACGCATATTACATAATACTAATATATTGATAACAGCAGACCAAAGTACAAATCATCTGAAGACAGAGAATGCAAGAAGAACACACAGAAAAAAAATCTCGCATAAAAATTTAAAGGGACTAAGTAACAATGTGTCAAAACAGACTTTGTACTGCCTCCACTGTACTGTTCAGGCACTATCTTGACTATACACAGGAAGAGAGCAAAGAGTCCGTAATCCACTAATACATGCTAGGTATCATGCTAGCACACCACAGCCTGCGTTTATATGTTTCTTATGATAGAAGATACATCAGCCCCATTCCACAGGCCAGGGGAAAAAAAAAAAAAAAAAAAAAAAATCAATCAACCAGCTGTCCCTACCCTCCACTTCTTGTAACTGTATCAATTTTTTTCCCCTGTGTAAGGACCTTTCCCCTCAACCCCATCTGCTTGATTTCTTTAGATAAGGAAGCCTATTCAGAAATGTTTGGANACATCCGCCCCCTTCCCCAGGTCAGGGGGAAAAAAAAAAAAAAGAAAAAAAATAAAAGCAAGAAAACATGAAACTAGGAAGTTCACCAAAAACTTCAAGATTTGAGAGCACATGTTTTCTTTTACAAGCTATGTAACAGTCTTCAGGCACTCTTAAAGCAAGGGGAAAGGCACTCCCAGAGCAGACCACAGCTGGCAAGGGGCAACATGTCTCCCAGAAACCTGTCCCTCAGTCATGGGACTGGGTGAGCATGCAACTAAATCCCAAAGCAGCATGGCTGTTGCCAGCTCTTGCTGGCCTGCTTACTTATTTTCCACTCTCAGGGTTTCAGACATAGCAGTTCAGTGCTAGCAGGCTTTTTCTATTGATTGCATGACAGAGCTCGATCATGGGAACACGTGTGGAGCTTTCTGCAGGCCAAGATGCAGGAAAGCTACCAAGTGGTCTGTCCCACCTTTGGATCAGGCAATGCTTTCTTCCTCATAACAATTTCAGAAATTTAGTTCACCCATACCCCAGCAATACTGACGCACAAGGCTGGCATTTAAGCTAAGCCTGCATGGAACCTGATCAATTGCCAGGACATTCTGAAAGAGCAATAACACAAATGCAGAAAAAGACTTGGAAGAGAAAGAACCTGGAACCATAAAAACACCTTCAGGTGACACCTGCACCTTTACTGCAGGCAGTGACCGAGTTCTGACAAACTTGTATTAAGCTGCTGTAACCCAAAAGAGCTGTTGTGTGTCTTGCTCTAAACAACAGTACTAGCAAGAGTAGTAGCAGTCTAGTTTATTTTAAAAATATTAATGAGAGGCAATTTTTAAGGTAGAACAGTCCTGCTTTGCCAGTTTTTATGGTTTACAGAGCCTTTTTCACACTTTCTATTATACTGCAGTTCGAGCCGGGGGAAGCCCACGTACAAAGAACAAATCACCTCGACGTACACACAAGTAAACATCTGAAATACTGGAAGCCTTCCTTTCCTCCTAAAACGTGGCAATAAAACACCCGCGAGTAACAATTACCGTTAAGTAACACCTAGATACCCAACCTACTTTCTGCCGGCGTTTGTCTTTTGCCGTTTGAGGGGAAGAAGCAGGAAAATAAATAAAGGAAAAACAAACCCAAACAACCA
>VZTR01030518.1:0-34061 GCA_013400775.1 Chaetops frenatus
ACTGCTGGCCATGGGAATGGAGCACTCACTGGCCCAGGCAAGGTGAATCATTTTGCGAGAGCAAGGCTTTCAGGGCTAAATCAGCCCTTTGATCATCCATGAAGAAGAGTTGTTACTTGGTTGCTGTCTGCTCTGCCAAGAGGGAAAAACAAACAACAAATGAGCTCATTATTTTCTGCTGTGCTCTCGGAGATGAGACATGGCTGGCTTCAGAGGGGATAAAATGCCTGCAGGGATGCAGTGCTTCTTCCTGGAGGGCTCTTCTCCCTAATCTTTTATTTGTGCTGGGTCCAAAAATGTTGGTTACAATCAGCCCGAACAGTGCAACAAAGAAAGAGAATATGGCACTGGGAAAATCCAGGGGGAAAAGAGAAGGGGAATTATCTGCCTCCTGTTTGGCTGTGCATTTGTCTCCATTCACAGGGACAGAAAAGCCTGAGTGTGTCCCTTTCCTGCCATTACAGCTGGATTTAAAAAGACAACAGGTTGTATCTGAGTAAAGGACAGTTCCTTGAGTGGAACAGGATTAAAAAGGGCTGAATGCAAGGGGTGCTTAAAGCGGGATTTTCTGGACTTGTGAGGAAGCTCTCATTAAGTTGTATATAAACAGAAATACAGTTCCATTAATTAATACCAAACATATAAATACAAATAGGCATCAGAAAGTTAAAGCCAGTGTGTCCTGTTTCATTAACTTACACCCGTGTGCTCAGCACTGCCTTGGAGGTGTTAAATTTGAATCTAATTAACATAAATTGAATGTTAGCACAGACTTCAGTGGAGACACAATTTCACCTTCTGTGCACAACCCAATTAGTTTGTGGATCTTTTTGTCCTGAATGCATATAATTATTTGGAGTATATCTATATTTTTATTTTCCAAACCCTCCCATGACTCTCAGCTCCGTGTTTAATTATGGATTATGTGGAAGAGCAGTTCTACTAATTAAACACTGTTTTTATTTTAAATCCACTGTTATATTATTTGTTCAGTGACCCCCCAGTCCTTCAGATAGAGAAACAATAACGAGTTGTTCCCCAGTTATTATTTTTTGTGTCATTTATCTTAGCTTTTTTACCTCAGATGTGAAAACCTAGATGTGAGATATGAGGTATCTGGGTAGCAGAGAAATGACCCTGGTGTCAAACATGGCTGTGCAAACATTCAGCAGCAGCTGCAGCTGATGGCGCAGCTCTGTGGCCCTCAGCGTGAGTTCACAACCTGCTCTCAGCTGGGCTCTGGTGTGGGCACCCCAGGCACTGCTGGTGCCACTGACACTCAGCAGTGCCACATTCGGGTCTAGAGCCACAAACCAAAACCAGGTGGGAACCACACCTTCCACCTGGGATGGGGGTTCACCCCTTTGATCCTTCCCATCACACAGCAGCCTCAGGATAGGTTTTCCATGACCTTCACCAGGCCCTGGGAGAAACAGTTTGCTGGTTTCATCACCCCAAGCAGTGCAGGCAGCAATCCCTGTGCCTGGCATCAGGCTCACCCTCCCAGGGATGTGTCACCATGACAAACCAGGGACGTTTTAGGGAATTTGAGCACTGGAATCCCTCTTAGGGGGGCTCCGTGAGAGGAGCCAGCTCTCATGGTGCAGCTCCCACACAGTGGCATCTCACGGGCACAGGATGGGGCAGTGGGCAGGGAGATGGCTGTGCCCTGCAAGGCCAGGGCAACCCCTTGAGAGGAACACTTGGAACTCTGGGGCATATCCATGTGAACTCATCTGGAGCACTGTGCCCAGCCCTGGGACCCCCAACACAAGATGCATGTGGAGCTGCTGGAGAGAGTTCAGAGGAGGCCCCGGAGCTGCTCCAAGGGCTAGAACCCCTCTGGAGCCAGGCTGGGAGAGCTGGGAAGGTTCCCCTGGAGAAGAGAAGGCTCCAGGGAGAGCTCAGAGCCCCTTGCAGGGCCTAAAGGCGCTCCAGAAGAGCTGGAGAGGGACTGGGGACAAGGAATGGAGGGACAGGACACAGGGAATGGCTTCCCACTGCCAGAGGGCAGAGATGGGTGGGATAATGGGAAGTGGGAATTCCTGGCTGGGAGGATGGGGAGGGTCTGGGCTGGAATTCCCAGATTTGCTGTGGCTGCCCCTGGATCCCTGGCAGTGCCCAAGGCCAGGTTGAACACTGGAGCTTGGAGCAGCCTGGGACAGTGGGAGGGGTGGCAAGGGGCAGAATGAGATGGGCTTTAAGGTCCCTTCCCATGCGAACATTTCTGGGACTCTGTGGTTTAACATCCATTTCTCTGCCAGGTGAACATAAAGATGTGGGGCAGTGACCACAGCAATATCAAAGTGTTGTGTTTCCCAAAATTATAGCTTGATTTATTTTCTCAGAGTCAGGCAGGTGGACACTTTATTTTCCCACCTTTCCCCAGTGTCAGGCAGCAGGAAAAGCTCCTGTGTGAGCAGAGGTGCCCAGAGCAGTGCTGGGAGCTGCTGCAGAGCCACAGGGAGGGCTCAGCTCCTCCTGGGCTGGGACAGGAGCTGCACACGGGGATGGATGTGGATTGCTGTTCTTGTCACCCACAGCTGGCTCCCGAAGTCCCCAGAGCTGCTCAGCCCTGGGTACTCGGCTCAGGCCCATGCCCAGCTGAGTTTCTCTTGCTGTTCAGCCCACAAAGCACTGCCTGGGGGGGTATTGCAGAATAAAATGTTTTTGTCAAATACCTGAGCACACGTTTCCTGAGACAAGCAGTTAATTTATTCTTTTCAGACAAATTTATTTTGCTTGTCTCGTGTTTATGTATCGTGAATTGCAAAATGATACGAGGTTTAAACCATTTGTTTTACTGCAAGCGAGCGCAAATGTCAGGAGAGATGGGTGGGGCTGGGGAGGAACCCCGCTGTCTCAAACTCCTTCTGAAGGGGCAGATGGTGGCAGAGACCCGGCTGCACAACATCAGACAGGTGGCACAAGTGGCACGGGACAGCCGGTGCCTGTTGGGGGATGTGGAAGGCTCTGAGCAGGATTCAGGAACCCGCCCTGCCAGGCAGAGGAGCCCGAGCTTTGCCCCCTCAGGGTCCCAGCAGCACTAAGGGGGTGGGCATGGGCAGTCAGGGATGGGCACACACCCAAACCAGCCCCTGTTACCAGGGACATCCAGCTCCTGTCACAGGGACACCCAGCTCCTGTCACCAGGGACACCCAGCCTGTGTCACCAGGGGCATCCAGCCTGTGTCACCAGGGACACCCAGCCCCTGTCACCAGGAACACCCAGCTCCTGTCACAGGGACGCCCAGCCCGTGTCACCAGGAACACCCAGCCTCTGTCACAGGGACACCCAGCCTGTGTCACCAGGGGCATCCAGCCTGTGTCACCAGGGACACCCAGCCCCTGTCACCAGGAACACCCAGCTCCTGTCACAGGGACGCCCAGCCCGTGTCACCAGGAACACCCAGCCTCTGTCACAGGGACACCCAGCCTGTGTCACCAGGGGCATCCAGCCTGTGTCACCAGGGACACCCAGCCCCTGTCACCAGGAACACCCAGCTCCTGTCACAGGGACGCCCAGCCCGTGTCACCAGGAACACCCAGCCTCTGTCACAGGGACACCCAGCCTGTGTCACCAGGGGCATCCAGCCTGTGTCACCAGGGACACCCAGCCCCTGTCACCAGGAACACCCAGCTCCTGTCACAGGGACGCCCAGCCCGTGTCACCAGGAACACCCAGCCTCTGTCACAGGGACACCCAGCCTGTGTCACCAGGGGCATCCAGCCTGTGTCACCAGGGACACCCAGCCCCTGTCACCAGGAACACCCAGCTCCTGTCACAGGGACGCCCAGCCCGTGTCACCAGGAACACCCAGCCTCTGTCACAGGGACACCCAGCCTGTGTCACCAGGGGCATCCAGCCTGTGTCACCAGGGACACCCAGCCCCTGTCACCAGGAACACCCAGCTCCTGTCACAGGGACGCCCAGCCCGTGTCACCAGGAACACCCAGCCTCTGTCACAGGGACACCCAGCCTGTGTCACCAGGGGCATCCAGCCTGTGTCACCAGGGACACCCAGCCCCTGTCACCAGGAACACCCAGCTCCTGTCACAGGGACGCCCAGCCCGTGTCACCAGGAACACCCAGCCTCTGTCACAGGGACACCCAGCCTGTGTCACCAGGGGCATCCAGCCTGTGTCACCAGGGACACCCAGCCCCTGTCACCAGGAACACCCAGCTCCTGTCACAGGGACGCCCAGCCCGTGTCACCAGGAACACCCAGCCTCTGTCACAGGGACACCCAGCCTGTGTCACCAGGGGCATCCAGCCTGTGTCACCAGGGACACCCAGCCCCTGTCACAGGGACACTCAGCTCCTGTCACCAGGGACACTTGGCCCCTCTCACAGGGACACCCAACCATGGAGAAGCCACCAGAGCTGCACTGAGGGTTTCACCTGGCCCTGGTTTACTGCCTTGAACCTGCACTACAAAAGCTCAGCAGCTTTGCTTCCACCAGCAAAACCTCCTGCACAAAGTGTTTGTTCTTCAGTAATGGGACGTGTTTTGATTTAGTTGATGTTGGTGGGGAACAGATTTAAGGTATATTGAAAAAGCTGCTTTATTCAATAGCAGTCACTACAGGAAGAGCTATAGTGAAATAATTACTGTAGTATGGTTATATGGTAATTATGTTGGTATAATTGATGAACCTTCCCCGTGCAGAAAAACCCATACTGCTAATAGCAAAGAGAAATTGGACTTTTCCTGTCCTCAGAAAATGGTTTATTGCCCAGTCAAATACACAGACAACCAGTTAGAGAGAGAAAGTTAGGCCAGAGGGGGAGAGATCTCCACAGCATAATTAATCTTGGTCTAGCTAGAGCCCCGTGTGAAGGGCAGAGTAAATTCTGGGATATAATTAAGCTCCAGCTCAGAAGCCTAAACTGAAATTGCATTCCCTGCCCTGCTGTGCCCCTCTGCACATTTCACCAACAGCACAATAAAGGCGTGTGCTGCTGACTTCCATAAGATACCAACTCCAGTGGTTGTAGGGAGAAACTTCTTCTCCCACAGGGCTGCCTGATTTATCAAACTCATCCCAGAAACACCAGGCAAAGCAAGAGGCCATATTTTGAAGGAATAACATGTTTAAATTTGGCTCCCCTGGAAGTCAGGGTTCATCCCCCTGCTGACCCAAGGAATGGTTTTGCAGAGATTTGCTGCTGTTCAGGTAAGACAGGGGCTCCAGGGAGTGAAATCTCATTTTCAGAGCTCTGGGGAGCACATCCCTCCTCTGGCCTGGCAGGCAGGACCAAGAAGCCAGCCCAGGGTGCAGTTTCAGGGTGGGCACCATGGTACCATGGACAGGCCAAAAATTGTGAGATAAACAGATATAAAAAGCCCCCCAGAAGAAGGGATCTCGGGTCCTGGACAGTGAGGTGTTTTTGTCTGGGTTTAAGGCTTTTGAGTAACAACAGAAACAATTTGGGGTTTAATTCCAGCTTTCCAACAGGGTTTCAGGTTGGAGATACATCTGTGAGAAGGACCATCCATAGGCAGGGACAGAAACCCACTGGCACTGCCCCTCTGTGTCACACTCTCTCTGCTCTGTCACAGCCAAGTACTCCTTGCAATGACCACTAGGGTCCTGGGGCTCCCCTCCCGTGCCCCCTGTGCCAGCACATCTCTGTGCCATCAGGCTGGGACAGTGGGCTGGGGCAGCAGCTGTCCCACACTGCTGGGAGCACTGTGGATGGATCTTGTCTGCAGTGCTGATACATGATCCACAATTCCAATGGCATTACTCTGCTGCTTTAAACTTGATTTATCTCAGGCATCCTTGAATATTGCCTTCTGATAAATAAAAGCACAGTTCTGCTAACACTGCTTCAACCCAGGCTCATGGCAGCCAAGGGCATCATAGTCTTTTCCTTTCCTTCCTGTTGTGCATTTCTATACCCAAACCCCACAGTTCTGTCATTCTTACCTAAGAGGCTTCAAAGACACCACCAAATGACTAAATGACCTTTAAAATGTCCCTTCCAACACAAACTCTTACATGATTCTATGCTCAGACCCCATCAGTTCCTGCTGATATTTGAATGCAATGTCAAAGAAGAAAACACTGAGTCTAAAGAATCCAAAGGCAGAAGCCTCTCTTGGGAAGCAATTCATGTCACTCTTTAAAGCCACAGTAACTGGCAAGATTAAAATCTTATTTTCTGCCATATGCCAGAAAGGACCAACCACACTGACAAGTGTGGCCTTGTTCCAGCTTTTCCCCAAATCTGCAGCGGTTCCTGGTGCCTCGGGGCAGCTGTTGTCTGCACTGAAGGAGATGCTGTTTCCTACATATTTACTCACCTCCCTTGGGCTGAGACAATTCCAACTCATTCCTTTTCTTCAAAGCTTCCAGCCCTGGTCTGGGTGCAGGCAGGAGGAGGTTCTACTCTCCTGGGAGAGGAGCAGGGCCAGGGATGGATGAGGAGAAGGGGGGTCACACTGAGCCCACCCCTGAGACTGGAGCTGGCACTGGCTCCGTGGGGCTGACACAGCTAGAAGGAGAACTAGGAGCGTTCAGGGTGAGGTGGTCCCACCACCCAGGGCACAAGGGATGACAGCCTGTGCCCATGAGCTGAAGGACGCAGCTCCAGGCAACCAAAGGGCAGAAATCCCTGGTCTCTGATGGTGATTTTCTATCATTAAATTCCTGTTCTGGGCTAAGGATGGCAGGGCCACTTTGCTGCACTGCGAAACAAAATTTCATTTTTTATAATCTCAGCGACCATATGGTTCATGTTTGAAATGTGGGCTCCCCACTGGTTTCAAAGACCTAAAACCAATAGAAAGTTCAGGAACATCCTTTTCAGCAATTCCAAATTGCTGCGATTTTAATAATGCAAATGTTCCCTGAGGTTTGTATCACCACTTATTCAGCTCAGAACCAGAGAATAAAATCACAGAATCCTTCACATTGAAAAAGTCCTCTCAGACCATCGAGTCCAACCCTTCCCCAGCACTGCCAAGGCCACCACTGCCCCATGTCCCCAAGTGCCACATCCACATGGATTTAAATCTGTCCAGGGATGGGAACTCCCCCACTGCCCTGGGCAGCTGTGCCAGGGCTGGACAACCCTTTCCAGGAAGAAATTTTCCCAATATCCAACCTGAACCTCCCTGGTGCTATTTGAGGCTGCCTCCTGTCACCCTGTCACTTGCAGAGCTGTCCCAGGGCCTCAGAAGTGTCCATGGGTGTGAGTGTAGGTTAGTGTAAGTCCATGTAAGTCCTGGGTTCAGACAGAGGAACGCAAACCTTGTGGCCGGGAGCTGTGGTGGCCAAAGCGTAAGTGAACATTTATTTCAAAAGGTTCCCTTTATTAGGGCAGTTTTCAAAAGTCCACCTTACCATCTTATTGGCTGGGTTATGACCTGGACAACTCCTTCCAGGAGTGACATGTGCTGTGTCTGAATGGTAGAGGTTTTGATAGACAGGCCAGACAGAGGCTGATTCCAGCTTTGCACGGCAACACATGGGGACACGAGCTGGGCCAGGCAGGCACTGGGCACCTCTCACTCTGTCTCAAGTGGGAATGCTGGGATTGTCTCACTGCCAGAGGTAAGGAACAGAATTTACATTTTCAAAGCAGCTTCCCAGATTTAGGTTAAATATTGATGCTATTTCCTAGAAAGTTTTGAAATTAAATCTATTTGGCATGGCATAGGAGCAGGAAGCCAGGAGAAAGGTCAGTGTTGTTTTATTGCAGAGATAACGTCTCCTTGTCCCCACCCTGAATCCTCCCACCACACACAGGGTGCTGGCACTGCCATTCCAAGTGAAATTAATTAACAAATACAACATCAGACATACCTTTTGTGTAATCAATAACACTGTGTACATATTGTACATAGCTGAATTATCACCATCATTTTAATACAATTAAACCCATTTATTGTTGAGTTTCTTGAAACACTATGTGGAGCTGCTATAATAGATGCTCATATCATGCTGGAGAAACTTTGATAGAAGACTGTGATTAAAAGAGAACAAATTGTCATTACTGCCCACAGAAATGGACAAATAATATTATTTTTCTCACTATTGTAACCAGAACCTCAGGGGTTTCAGTTTAGCTCCATTTCACATGTCACTGGGGGCAACTGGCCAGTGGATTCCACAGGATTTGTCTCTGTTCAATTTTGGGAGGTGAGAATAAACAATTATTTAATCAAATAAAAAGGAAAGATTTCAGTCTCATTCATTCCACCCCCCAAATCCTCTCTCTTTTTATGAGTTAATAGAGCAAAGTAATTCAATCAGAATCTTTAAATCTACCTGATCTCTCTTAAGTTGTCTCTGTTCTAGGCAAAAGCTTTCTGTTCCTATGAAATCTTCTGTGAGTCAAATTAATTCCTACAAATCCACTATTTTTTCATTTTAATAACAATTTCCAAGGTCACAGTGGCTCCTGCTCAAGATTTCTGTTGGCCTTTCAGCCAGCCAGAGTGAAGAGAAACCATCCAGTTGAAAATCACCAGTCCCTGAGAGCTCAGAGTCCCTTGCAGGGCCTAAAGGGGCTCCAGGACAGCTGGAAATGGACTGGGGATAAGGGATGGAGGGACAGGACACAGGGAATGGCTTCCCACTGCCAGAGGGCAGGGATGGATGGGATATTGGGAATTAGGAATTCCTGGTTGGGAGGGTGGGGAAGGACTGGAACAGAATTCCCAGATTTGCTGTGGCTGCCCCTGGATCCCTGGCAGTGCCCAAGGCCAGGTTGGACACTGGGGCTTGGAGCAGCCTGGGACAGTGGGAGGTGTTCCTGCCATGGCAGGGGTGGCACAGAATGAGCTCTAATGTCCCTTCCCACCCAAACCAGTCTAGGATCCTCTGATTCTCTCTCTCCTGGTTGAAGATCTGTGCCATTCCTCTCTTTATCTTCTCTGTAGAAAAGCACAGTGGAAAAGCTGTTTCTGGGAGAGGAGGGGACAGCCCTGGGTGTTTATTTTGAAACCCCAGTTTCTGTCACCCCGAGGTCACTGTGAGTCATACTCCTGCCCAGACAGAGCTGTGGAGCTGTGTTTATCATGGGAAGGTCCATCCCCAAGGTGCCCTTGCTGAGCTTCCCCAGCTCTGCAGCTAAAAATGGCACAAGGGAACCTTCTCCCTTTGCTGTTCACAACCAGTTTAAATTCCTGTGGTGTTTGTGACAAAGAGGTGACAGTGAAGCCCCCAAAATGCCTGAGCCATGGAAGCAAAAACCACCTGATGCAGCTTTTCCCTTTTGTTATACAGAGTAAGATTCTCAGGAATAATTCTTGAATTCCTCAGGCTCTGTGCTCTGATGGGCTCCTCTCCTGAAGATCACCTCGGGTTCATCTCCTGAGACCACCCTGTGCCTGAGGCTTCCCTGGGTAGTGGCTGTGTCAGGTGGGGAAGAAAAACTGAAATCTCCTTATTCATGTTAAATATGTGAGGAGAGGAGGAGGAGGAGGAGGAGGAGGAGGAGGAGGAGGAGGTGGAGAGGTTACTTCACGCCTATTTCTGTGGGTTTAATTAGAAGCAAGGTCAATGCTGTGTCCTTGCCAGAGACTGGCTCCTGCCTGTCCCTGCCTGTCCTTATCTGCCTCTACTGTCCCTGCCTGTGCCTCCCTGTCCCTGTTTGCCCCCCAGCTCACTGCTGGGGGCTGGAGGACCAGGGGCCATGTTGAATTTGCTTTGTTTGATATTTGCAAAGCAGACAGGATTGCTCCCAGAGGACTCCAGTGCCATCTCCTCCCCTTGCCCTCCCCTTCCAGCAGCTCCTCAAATCTGTCAGCATGAGCTCACTCCTTCCTAAATAACTCTCAGATTTTCTATTAATTTTTTAATCATCTGTATATGAATGATTAATAAATGTTTAACAGCTCATGAAATATTCACCGTGTTTCCCCACGGTCGTCTCCTTCTCCACTTGTTACCATTCATGGGATGAGAAATGTCTGCACGGCTGCTGACGGCGGGGGCAGCCTCAACTCTGCCTCACCAATTCCTTCTTTCTAGAATAAGCAGCTGGTAATGGCAAACCAGGTGAGGAATCCTGGGTAGCTCTGTGAACACTAAGGCACAAAAATGTCTGCATTGGAATAACCCAGCTGCACAAAAATTATCCTGGGCAGGTGCTGGGAGGTGAAACTTTGCAGGGAGTGAGAGTAAGGAGGGCAGGATGTGAAGGAGCTGCTCCATTGGAATAACCCTCCCTGGAATGGCCATTCTGCTCAGGACTGGTAATGTTTATTGAATTAGAATCACTAAATCACAGAGTGCTTTGGGTGGGAAGGGACCTCAAATCCCACCCAGTGCCACCCCTGCCATGGCAGGGACACCTCCCACTGTCCCAGGCTGCTCCAAGCCCCAGTGTCCAACCTGGTCTTGGGCACTGCCAGGGATCCAGGGGCAGCCACAGCAAATCTGGGAATTCCAGCCCGCCCCTTCCCACCCTCCCAACCAGGAATTCCTAATTCCCAATATCCCATCCATCCCTGCCCTCTGGCAGTGGGAAGCCATTCCCTGTGTCCTGTCCCTCCATCCCTTATCCCAAGAGGGGATCACCAACACCCCACCCCATAACCCTGAGGTGCTGGAACAGTTTCTGCCTTGGGTTGCTCATCACAAAACCCACCCTGTCCTGTCAGCACCTCCCATGTGCTTTCTGTGGCTCCAGCAGCCCTGCTGTGGAGCTGCTCCGAGTCACAGAATCAGCACAGACCAGCAAGGGTGGAGAAGGCCTCCAAGATCATCAAATCCAACCTCCAACCAAATGTCCCCGTGCCCACTGAATCAGGTCCCCAAGTGACACATCTGTTTGGTTTTGAGCCCCTGCAGGGATGGTGACTCCACCACTGACCTAGGGGATTGTCTCCCAGCCCAGCAGCCTGGGCATGAGAATCCCTAGAAACTGAGAACTCCTAGCCATGAGAACCTCTGGGACCTGAGAACCCCTGCAGTCCCTTCTGAGCTGCCCCAAACACAACAGATCTGTCCAAGAGCCCAAACTGCCCCACAAAGCAGCAAATCTGGGGTCAAAGGCCATGGGGTCAGAGCCTCAGACCTGCCCCCTGCTCTGAGTGAGGAACAGAGAACAGCACGGGTGGTTTTATGTCCCCAGACTGCTATAACTACAGAGGAATTAATGAATTAATAAATAAAAACATGAGGAAAGGCTTTTGGTGTGATAAGGTTTCTAAAAACAGCATCAAATATTGTTCCTTTTTAAGATAAACTGTTCCATACCAGAGACAGGGCTGAGCCTGCAGGATCAACACACTCAGCAAGTGGGGACAGGCTTGGGCTCCCAGCGTGGTCCCTGGGCCTGGGGAGAGGATTAACAACCTCCACATTTGCCAGCTAAAAACAGGAACTGCTTTAAACCTATGCTAGTTTAATTCAGGAGAATTAATTTAGGCAATTGTGGCCTTTACTTAAATATGGCAGAGGACAACCCAAATACAACCCAAACAAGATTATTAAGAGAGACTTTTCTTCTAAAAAATTCATTTTTTTAAGGATATTCTTTAATATGAAAAATTTCATTGCAGAACCAATGATAATTCAAAATCTAAGTATAAAAATAGCTGCTTCTACCTGATGGAACAGCAGGGAGGCTTATTCTCTGCTGTTTAAGTTCACTGCCTGTTTAAAGTTCTGGTAGAGGATTAAAAAAGTAAAAATAAAAAGGGAGAAGTCCAACAGTTTCCTGTATATCTGTTCAGTCCATGGGACACCTGCAGCCAGTGGAGGTGGGACCTCTCCTGCCCAGCTGTAACCACCACCCCAAACCCATTTATTGCAGAGCTGGTTGTGCCTGCTCAGGTCTCTGAGAGGCTTCAGGGGCTCTGGGGTGGGACCCTCACCCTGTCCCTGAGCATCCTGCAGGGAGACACAGGCCGTGTCCCTCACTGAGCAGGGCCCTGCTCCAGCTGTATCTGCAGAGATTGCCCAGAACTGCTGCTATCCCAGTCAAACACAACTGCATCTGTTCTCCTATTTTCACCAGAAGACAGCTGCTACTTCATTTTGTTGGTTTTTAGAGTTTTTTATCTATTAAGATTAGGAAGGTTGTCTATTAAGCATAACAAGAAATGCTCTATATTAATAAATAAATATAAAGCATTATAGGATAAAACTCTGAAGAACCTCCCATCTGATATCACTGGCTTTTTGAGTAAAAACAAATGCTCCTCACAAGAAAAAAAAAATTAGAAATAAGTGGTACATTTATTTATGGATAAATGGTATTCCCTCAAAACCACACTGAATTCAGGTTTTTAACATTTCCTTTGGATCAGAGCTGACTTTCTGTCAATACAGGCAGCCAGTTCAATTATTATGTATCAAGGCTGCAGGGATGACAAATGTCTTTGCTTACTGCTGGATTTCTTATCTTTGGCAACTCAGAGGATCAATTACTACTATTAGAAATAAATAATTGCCCTGAGTGACAAACCAGCACACAATCAAACTGTACATAATTGCAGCCAGCACTTTGCATTATGTCACATTATGTCAAAAAAAGAAATCTGAATCATGAACTGAGAGGCAAAGGCACTTCAGTGCTTTGACACAGGAATGAAAGGGTGTGTGCTAAATCCTGGGCCTGAAAATTGTGGGGTATAGGGAAAAAAACAATGACATTCCAGTGCCACCAGCAGCAGCAGCAGTGACCCAGCCTCAGCTGCATCCTGGGGGAAAACTGGGCAGTGGGGTCACTGGAACCAGGCCTGCCAGAGCTTTCACTGGCTCACGGTGCTCCAAGTGTCCAGCCTGGCCTTGGACACTTCCAGGGACCCAGAGGCATCCACAGCTTCTCTGGGAATTCCAGCCCAGACCCTCCCCACCCTCCTAACCAGGAATTCCTAATTCCCAATATCCCATCCATCCCTGCCCTCTGGCAGTGGGAAGCCATTCCCTGTGTCCTGTCCCTCCATCCCTTGTCCCCAGTCCCTCTCCAGCTCTCCTGGAGCCCCTTTAGGGGCTGAAGGACTGCAAGTAGATGACGCCAGAGCCTTCTCTCCTCCAGCCTGACTGATCCCAGCTCTCCCAACCTGTCCTCACAGGAGAGGTCTCCCTTACTCCATGTCCTGCTGGCACTCAAGACCCCTTACCACCCAGCCCAGAGCCTTTGGGGAGGTGGGCAGTGCTCATTGTGCTAGCAGCTTTTGCAGATCTTTTTAAAAGAAGCAGAAGGTGGATTTTTCCCCTTCTCTGGAGGCTGCTGCTTCCCAGCCTCTCCCGGAGGCTCTTTCCTGCAGCCCCAGCCTTTCCCCCGTGGAGCAGGGCTTTGTCTTCAGAGCACCTGCAGAAGGCACAGCTGCCCACCACGAGCTGGGAACAGCTTTTCAAAACATCCTGGGAGTTCATGACTTCAAAGATGCCTCTGCAGATTGTAAAAGACTAAAACTAAAAGCACTAAAGCAGGAAAGAAGAATCCCTGGCTGGTTCCATGGAAGTGTGGCTGCCATGCTGCACCTGAGCAAAGGTGATGCTGTGAGTGGCCTGAGGGATTTCTCTTCAGAAAGAAAATGTAGGAATGGAACAAATGGAAAGAAGTATCCCAGGAAAAGCATTCCTGTGTCTGCTCCATGCAGCTCTGTGCTGGTTCATCACCTTCCTCTGGAGCTGTCCCCACTGCTCTCCTTTCCCTGAGCTCCTGCAGTCAGTTCCTTGGACACTCACAGCCCTTCAGCACCTCCATGTGCACCAAGAACCCTGGGTTTGGTTTTTCCCTCCATATTTCCCCTTTCCAGACCTGAAGTGATGCATTTCTGGGTTGTTGCTGAGCCCTCAAACTGCCCTTTTCCCAGCACTAACTCAAAGACGATTTTCCAGCTGGGACAAGAATACCTTGAAGTCCTTCATCCCACTCTGAACCACGGGTTTTCTGCCCTGCACCAGCCACACCAGTGATTTCCTGTGTGCTGTGGTTCCCACTGCCAGCCCCTGGCTCTCTCAGCTCCCTGCTGCTCCCCCAGCACCCTGAGGAGCCCAGTTTTTCCAGCACAGGAGTGTCTCATCCATAGGACATGAATTTATTCATCAGTGCCAGGCCCAGCTCCAATGGGAGCAGGCTCTGCTGGGAAACATGGCCATCACCCCAGCCCTGCTTGCTGCCTCCTCCTCCTCACACTCCTCCTCCTGAGTGCTTTGTGCTTTCATTTCTGCTCTACAGCACTGCCTGAAATGGGGGAAAAGACACCATCATCACCCCAGTCCCACCCAGTCACTGCCTTGGGATTTTCTTATTGCCTACGTCCATTATAGTAAAAATAACCCTGACGAGCTCATTTAATTTTAGCCTATGAGTGTCTGTATGAATATTTATAATGCTCCATATTAGAAATGCTGAAAAGTTCCAGAGCCTGAGAACATGGAGCAGACCCTGGGGAATAGAACAGCTCTTCCTTTTTTTCTGTCCTATTTTGAGCTAGTTTCACACATCCTGCATTCCCAATGTGAAGTCTCGCACTGAATGTCTCAACTGCTTAAAGCACTTTGTGATGTTTTGTGCTTGATGAACACAGACTGAGTTCCCATGTAAGAAGAAGGAAGTGTTTCCAAAGGAATTCCCTGTGAATTTGTGCAAGGAGAACAAACTTACTGAGGTGCTTTTCCATTCATATCTGGCTTTCGTGTGCTTTTCATTTCAAGGCCAGGTTGGATGGGGCTTGGACCAGCCTGGTCTTGTGGAAGGTGTCCCTGCCCATGGCAGGGTGTGGGACTGGATGATCTTGTGGATGATGTGGATGATGTGTAGAAGGGTGATCCCTTCTACAATTCTACAATTGTATGATTAATTTCACAAAAAATGAAAATATGTTTTCTCAGTTCTCACCTACCCAAGCCCAGAGTTTCATCTCCTGCTTCAGACAACCAAACTCTTCTCATCTCCCCTAAAACCCTCCCTGTTTCCCAGGACTGAAGGCACCCAGGGTCTCTTGAAAAGCTGCTGCACCAGGGAGCTCTGGCTGTGAGCTCTGCCCCACAGCAAGGGCTGGAGGTATGGGAAGAGCCAGCCAGAGGCTGGATCAGCCATGCAGACAGCCCAGCATGGCACAGGATATTCCCATTGCCCCATCTCCTTCCCTCAAGAGCTGCAGCTCTGTGTGCAGGGCTGGCCCTCTCAGTCAGTAACCACGGGGTAATGGTCAGCAGCTACACAGTGTCTCTAGCAGGACAAGAGGTTTAATTGCAATGATGATGCCTGTGCAAAGTTTGTTTAGGGTGTGGAATGAGCTGGGCAGGCACAGCAGAGGAATATGGCTGAAATGCTCAGGAATTAAGTGTGGAAAATCTTGGGGAAATTTTTGGTAATCCTTTTTAGTGAAAGGACATTTTAAGCCCTGAGGCTGAACAAGTATCCAAAGGGGCAGTTCAGGGCTTCCTCAGAGGTCACTGCCCTGCCAGGGTGTGCCTGCCTTCCTCAGGTGATGCCACTTTTGCCCATACGTGCCCTGCCCAGACCCTTCGTGTCCCTCGTGAAAACGCTCCTGGCAGAGAGGGGCTGTGGAACTCTCCCCTGTTACTGCCTTGGTTTTATTCTTCCTGCTGCAGGGAGCACCAAAGGGGGATCAGTTTGTCTGGAGGAGGGTTGAAGCACTTGAGTGGAAGAGCCAGGCTGTGAAAAACTCTTCAATTTGAGCCTTTTCCTTTGGAACAGAGAAGGTATAAAAAGAAAGAAAGGAAGTGAGTGATTGCCAGACTCTGTGATTCCGGTATCAGAGATGAAGAGTGACCAGTGACAGCAGTACCAGGACCAGGGCAATATTTGGGTCACTTTCCATGTACCCAGTGCAGGATGTGAGAGGAATGTGGAGGGAAAGAAGCAGAGATCTCATGCTGCTCTTCCCTCTCCTCTGCCTTCCTCTAGTCCAAGCACAAGAGCAGCTGCATAATCAGGTTGAAAAAGGACTGAAATGAATCAACCTCTGATGCCAGCAGGAAGGCAAAGAAAAAGGCAACACTGAGGGTCCCACCAGCTGCTCTCCTCCATCCCTTCCTCACCAGAGCAGTCCTGGAAGGGTGGCATCCCTCTCATCCCTCCTGTCCCCACGTGCCCCTCCTTCGCTGCTTCTGCCTGCTCATCTTTTTGCTCTGTCACAACCCAGCTGGCACCAAGCAATATTTTTCTTCTCATGCTCTCAGAGACATTGGAGAACTTCAAGTGCCATTATTGCTGCTCTTAAGAGTTCCAGGTTTCCGTACAATGAAGGGAATCAATACAAGCACTGCAATAGGTGACGACCCCTCTATAGCTTTAGAAATTTCACATCCTTCTCTTCTTTTCATTATGTCTAATTACCTGATCTATAGCTCCAAACAAGAATCAATGGGGCTGTATTGCAACAAATTATTGTGGATTCTCTTAAAAAAAAAAAGGGTTCAGAGAGTGCTATTGAGTATGACACTTCCAATTATATAAAGCAAATGAGCTTTCCACTGGAGCTGGAGAGCTGGGAGCTGGTTTATTATCAATGGCTCATATTCCACTAATGCTACACTCAGTTTATTTATACTTTAAGACTTCCCCTGTACATTCCAGGTAGGCTCTGTGTCCTCAGCACTGTGCCCTGACCCTGCTCTCTCTAGGATTGTGTTCCACTTGCACAGTGTGCTGGATCCACAGGGAGATGGAACCTATGGGAGACTCCATGGTATGTGGGTGCTCCCCATGGAGCAACTGCACATCACTGATAAATGCTCTTTTCCAGTGGCACCTAGGAGTTTTCCTAATTTAATAAAGGGGCTTGTGTTTTCCTGAGGTGCACAGGGAGAAATCCAGGAGCTGTAGCAAATTGCTCTGCCTGGAGAAGTGGGGTTGTTAGTGATTTGCTGGTGGTGAGTGAATGCCTGCTGGACACCAACACTCCCCCTCAAGAGAATTCCGTATTTGCCCAGCCTTTCTCCGCTCACTCCACACTGGATCCTCTCTGGATCTTCTGTTGTCTAAAATCAGGTGCCAGTCTCAGCTCACAGAAAATATGTCTAGGAGGAAGTCAGATTGAGTTCTAGATCATAATAAACCAAAAAGCCATTTCCTAGTGGGGGCATCTTCTCTACTATGCACCACAACCTGAAGTGTGTGACCCTGAGCCCTTGCACAGCTCCCAAGCCTTGAAAACAGAGCTGAAGGATTTCAACCCTGCGGTAGCCCCACCTTCATCTCAGGGGTAGCATTTTCGTTGAGAAAATTTCCTTATTTTGGCTTTTCTCTCAGATTGTCTTTGCCACCTTCCATGGTCTCTCTCTGTTTGTCTGTTGTGTTTGAAGATCTGACACTGCTGGAACTCAGCTGAAAGGAAAAATTAGAAATATGGGCACCCTTTAATCACCCAGCTACTGTAACAAGTGGAGACAGACAACAGCAGAGAAAATCAACCAAAAGAATAACTGTGTTTTTAATGTTTCTATGGAAATTTATGGAAAGGAAGTGTGATGCATAGGCATACCACCTCATTTGGTATGCACAAGGCACATCATGCTGAGCTGCTAATGAGGTAGCAATTTGGAGGTTTGGGAAGCTCTGGCTATGCTTTGTGCCCACAAGAATCAATGAAAACTGAAGAGTGAAGGTGTAAACAATTCAGTGTAAGAACTACAGAAGCTTTGTGCCTGGATGGAGGGGCAGAGCTGGTGACAGAAGCTCAATTCCTCACATAACGTCTGGATCAGCTTGAGTTTTTCCTAGAGGTACAGCAAAAAGACATACCTGCTTTCCATTTCTGAGCTGGAACATCATAAATATTTTAATTTTCCAGGTGCCTGCTATTTAATGTTGGCGTACCAAGGAAGTGTGAATGAGCATTGCCTCGCATGAAGAACCTGGGAAACAAATTTGAGCACCTTTGATTGTCTGTCCCACTGAGGAATGAAGGGAGCATTATCCACTGTGTCCTGTCTGTTGTCAGCAAGTAACACTTTGGGATTATTTGTATTTGAAAAAAACCAACCCCACCACTGAGCTGAGCACCTCTGAAGACAGAAAGTTTTGCTTTTGGCTATTAAAGGAGCAGAAAAAAATAAATCACTTCTGCTGAATAAATCATTGATTCTGAGTTACACGCAAATGCTCCTCGGTGCTGGCTCCCGGGTGAGGCAAGTGGGACACGTTTGTGTGACTCTACAGTTGAATTTGCAGTCTGAATCTGTCCCAAGGGCTTCCCAAAAATAACTGTGTTGAATAACTAGGTTGAAAAACAAAGATAGGCAGGGACCAAATCCAGAGCACACAGCACTGCAGCCTCTGCCACTTATCTCTGTGCTGCAGTGAAGGTGCAATCACCAGCATTGCCAGGAGGGCAAAAAAATCGCAGAATCACTGAATCCTTTCAGTTGGAAAAGCCATCCCAGCCCGTCGAGTCCCAGCTGTGCCCAATGCCCACCTTGTCCCCAGCCCAGGGCTCTGAGTGCCACCTCCAGGAATGCCTTGGACACCTTCAGGGATGGGGACTCCAGCACTGCCCTGGGCAGCCCCTGCCAAGGCCTCAGCACCCTTTCCATGAGGAAATTCCTGCTGAAGTCCAACCTGAGCCTCTCCTGACCCAGCCTGAGGCCATTCCCTCTCCTCCTGTCCCTGTTCCCTGGGAGCAGATCCCAAATCCCCCTGGCTGCCCCTCCTGTCAAGGAGTTGTGCAGAGCCACAAGGTCCCCTCTGAGCCTCCTTTTCTCTGGGCTGAATAACCACAAATGTGGGCAAAGCTTTTCCCACCTGAGCCCCCATGGATGGAGCTTCCTCTGGCCCATGCCCCACCCAGGTGGTGTCCAGCACCCCAGCCTCTCTCCCTCCCAGCCCTCTGCCTTCCAGCAGCCTCTCGTGCTGTTCTGGGGCAGGAGCAGTCAGCAGAGCAGGGCAGTGGTTTGAAGTGACCCTTGTGCCCTTGGCAGCACTTGCTACAAGGCATGAGCCACATAATCTGCATTTATTCCAGCCCTGGATCAAGGAAACGCATTCTTAAACCTGAGGTCCTTGTGGGTCCTGGATTGATGGAGCAGTCTCGCAAACAGAGGCTGTCTCTGGCAAAAAGCTGCTGGCAAAGAGGTATTAACTTCACTGTGCTGCATTTTATGAGGCAACAAAGAGTGTCTTGGTTCTGTGCCGGGAAAGTAAATAGAACAATATTTCAGACCTCCTTATTCAGTTGTCCAAATGCACATAACCGATTTTTGCAGATAGGGATTTATGTTCTCTTGTCAGCATCTAATAAAGTAGAGCAATTGCTCCTGCCATTTATTTCAGTGCTGTTGCCTTTAGCTCAGTATCCTTGTGTACACTCTGTGCTGCCTGCTCTGGGTCCTGGCCAGCACCTCACTCCCTGCGGGATCTGCCAGCACGGGATGCTCTGGACCACACCCGAGCTGGTTTGGGGAGGTGTCAGAGGTGTTCAGTAAAGGGTGTAGACAGGAAATCTTAATAGGAGCGGCTGAGGGAGCCGGGATGGGGCTCAGCCTGGAGAAAAGGAGGCTCAGGGGGACCTTGTCGCTCTCCCCAAGTCTCTGGCAGGAGTTTGTAGCCCAGCCCAGCAGCTGCTCACTACGAGATGAGAAATGCTGAGTGTCCAGGGCTGTGTGCGGCCGCCCACGCCGCCCTGTCCTTGTGAGCAGGGCTGCAGATGGACTCGAGCGTCAGGGAGAGACCCTCGCAGCACCCGCAGTGCCCTGCCCATGTCGTGGGGTGGTGAGCTGGCCTTTAAGAGCCCTGCTGTGCCCAGGGGCAGTGCGGCCCGGCTGTGGAAGGGGTCGGGGGCAGCCCGGACACCCAGCAGCTGCTGCCCGTGTCCCTCCCGCTCGCCCCATGCCCTGGTGAGCGCCGGGCACGGCGGGGTTTGCCCGCGGGGTGACACCGTGCATGGGCAAGCTGGGAGCCAGCGCACTCCTCTCCTTACTCTGGCAGCATAATTCAGCAAGGAAAGAGGTTTCTATGCTTCAGTGGCAGTTTTTAAAGAGGGTTTTTTTTCATGTTTTATTCAACTTGAATTTGTATTTCAGCTCCCAGTTCCTTGCGAGGAAACACAAATCGATCCAGACGAGCCCCGGCCGGTTCATCCTCGGGAGTGTGTGTAAAGAATTGCTCTGCAGGGACCGAGCAGCGACGGGAGGGGAAGGGCTGAGGGAAGCCCTGGGGCTTTGCTGTCGGAGCCCGGGTTTTGGCTGCTCTGCTGCTCTCTGATGCTGCCGGCGCCGGGCGGGTTCTGCAGCCCCAGCACAGGGCAGCCACGGGCCCCGAGCCTGGAAAGGATGAGGGGTGGCACGGGCGTGTTGTAGTCAGTTTGGAGAAGCGTGACTTTGGGAGTGATGCTGCTTTGGATTGTTTTCCCGAAGTTTCAGAGGAACTGTTAGGTGACATGACAGTTTTCTTGAAACTCTGAGGTGTTGACTATGACGCATTCTTCAGAAAGTGCACATTTTTCATCCCTCCAATATCCTCCCACCCAAATTTCCTGACAGAAGTGTTTTGGACTTGCATCTTGAAGACTGCAAAAAGAAACCAGTGTTGAAATATTGAACCTTTTCCCTATGCACATGTTTATTTATGTGCTTGACACGAAGTAGCTTGACAAAAATGGTGTCGCTTGTTCCAATTGAAATGCACATTCCAAGTGTTTCTGCTTTCCATTAACACCTGGGAGAGAGAAAGGCTGAAATGTTGATTCTTTTGTGGTTTGTTTCATAAAGGATGGGTTTGAAACACAAATAAGGAGAAAAAAAAAAAAAGAAGAAACCACCGGTTTTGAATACCAGCTGCTGTACTGTCCAGGGTTGAAACATCCTTGTGCCCACTCTGCTTGTCCATCATTATTCACCAAGGACAAGGAAAGAATGACAGGACCCAGCACCCTTGACTGCAAATTCATGCCTAAAAATGAACTCAATATTTTTTACATTTTAACTGTTCCAGTGGAATGAAATCCTGAACTCCATTTCCCCCTGTTTTTGGATGTGCTATAAATGGAATTGCCTGCTGGAGGAGAACCTGGGGGTTGGTGTTTGTCAAACACAGGGAGCTCCTCCCGTGTGTAAAATCAGCCAAGTTAAAGCAAGAGCTGAAGGTCTGTGTCCCTCACAGCAGGAGGATTCCCAGGGACGCTGAAGGCTCCTACAGCAAAGATGTGCAGGGCAGAGCCTCTGCTCACCTCAGCGGGGGACACACTAAGCCTCCTCCTGCTGCTTAGAAAACAGAGCAGGGAAACACAGGGCTCCAAAAGAGCTAATAAAAATGATAAGGGACATTCATAGTGATAATTTGGTGCTATTAAATATATAAATTCATTTTCTGCTTTTAAACTCACAGTTTATTTTTAACAATGGCAACAGGCACCATTATAAAAGTTGTACTGATATTTATGAGTCTTAACATGAAAGATAACATTGTACTGAAAATGAATGTGCCAAGGGAAGGATTTTTCTGTGGAAAGCTATAAACAGCTTGCAAAATCTACCAGTTTAACCTAGAATCTCATAAAGGAAACAGTTTGGGCAGAGAAGCTTGGGTGCATCCTTAGGTCAACCAGTCCTGGTACTGACTGCAGAGTGTGACACTGAGGATGAAAACACTCAGTTTCTAGGGAGCTAGTGTGAACCTCTGCCTATGGCTCTTTGGGGTTTTCCTCCCCGTTCCCCTTCTTGCTCCAATAGTTCTGTCCTTCCCCTCATGACTGTTCCTGGTGTCTTCACCGCTGTCAGTCATATCCTCAATTCAACCCCTTTTTCTGTGCTAAACAAGACAGAAACTTTTTCCTATCCCTTGTAAAGTACTCCATCCATTCTGTTGTCATTTCCTACTCAGCTGTCACCAGTTTCCATCTGATTTTTTTCCCCCTGCTCAGGTTCATACATTATTCCAGATGAAATTCCTCCAAGCATTTGTGCAGCAGCATTACGGGGAACATATCCTGGCTGCCAGTTTCCACAAATTGCTTTTCCTGTTTACAGAAGACTTTGCTGTGAACATGAATCTCCTCTTGAGCTCCTCAGGAGCCCAGCAGGACCATGATCCTGTTTTAACTCCATGGACATTGACATCCTGGCATGGAGATCTCGGCATCCAGCATCCCACAGCTCCTCTTTGGAGTGCAGTTGGGGGTCCAGCATCCATCAGGTTTCCCTGGACTGCAGTTCCATGTCCAGCATCCAGCAGCTCTCCCTAGAATGCAGTTCCATGTCCTTCCATCCCATCCAGGTTTGTGCTGCCCATTCACTGTGCTGGGCAGCAGCAGCTCCAGGCAGACCCCAGGTGCAGCCTCACAACAGCTCCTCATGTGTGCCCCTGTGGATCCTGCTGTGCCAGGCAGCCACCCTGTGTTCAGCACTGCCAAACCACCATTTTGGGGCTGAGGAGAAGGGGGATGCTGCAGGTACCTTCATTAATTGATTTTCCCATAGGGCACTGGGTATCTGCAGTGAGTTGTTGCAGCTGGTTCCCTGGGGTGCTGTGGGTAGGCCCAGGAGGAGCAGGGATCGTATACAAAGCAGCTGCTTCCTTCAGGAGAGACCTGGGAGGTGTCCTGGGCATTTCCCAGGTATTCTGCTGGTGTAGTGGCAGCCTTGGGACTTTGCAAAGTCACCTGACCCTGCCCATCCAGGCACTGTCACCAAGACAGATTTGTACCACTCTCATTTTCCATCGTGACAACACCACCAGGGAATGCCTGTCCCACTCCATCCAGTGAGAAATTTCAGAGAATCACAGAACAGTCTGGGTTGGAGGGACCTTGAATCCCACCCAGTGCCAACCCTGTCATGCTCAGGGACACCTCCCACTGTCCCAGGCTGCTGCAAGCCTGAGTGTCCAACCTGGCCTTGGGCACTGCCAGGGATCCAGGGGCAGCCACAGCTTCTCTGGGTACCCTGTGCCAGGGCTTCCCGGGGAGGAATTCTGTTTCAATATCCCATCTGACTTCGCCCTCTGGCAGTGGGAAGCCATTCCCTATGTCCTGGCAGTCCAGGCCCTCTTCCCTCTCCTGCTCTCTCAAAGCCACTTTAGGTACTGGAAGGGGCTCTGAGATCTCCCTTGAGCTTTCTCTTCTTCAGTTTGGAATTCAACAATTAGCTTTGAACTGTCTACAATATAGTAAGATTAATTTTCCCTGCTCTCCCCACCAATTGCAGTGAATAGTTCAGCTGACCAGGGCTGGCAAGGTGCCCTGGCACAGCCCCAGGCTGGTGGCTCTCTGTGCTACTGGGAACTTTGCTGGCTCGTGGGCAACTTGTCCCTGTCACACGCTGCAGAGCTGGTGTTCCTCAGAAGTTGTCTTATATTGCCAAATAAATGTATTAAAGAGAAGATTTCTGTGGGCTGCACACTGGTATTGTTTTCAGTCAAAACTTCTTTACAATATTGGTTGTGTCTTGAAAGTGATTAATTTGGCAGGAAGTTAAAAACAGAAAAAAACAGAGATTTGAAGGCTGGTTTCCAGTTCTCATTGCTCTGTCTTTATCTCTCAAGGAAAGACTGCACACAGGTGTCAAACGAGAAAGCTGCTCATAATTACTCTCCTTAAACTTAATAACATTTTCTTAAATTAATATATTCCCCATCTGTGTAGCATTTAAGACATTCAGCTCATAATATTGCCTAGTTTATCAGTGTCAAATGACACATCCCCAATCCATTGGAGAATAATATCAACAGATAGAGGCTTAATGTGTGTTATTGCTCATTCAGCTAATGAGTGTGATTTGAGCTGGTGCTGTAATAAATAACAGAACTCGGGCACCAATTGGAGTGGAGATCTAACTTAGTTTCATGCAGAAAAACTGTGCAGGTGTCAAAAGCACAGACCAGTCACCTCAGCAGGTTAACTAGTTTATTTTAACAATTGGAAGCCGGAGAGAAACCCAGACCCGCAGTGACAAAACAGACAAAAACAATGCCACACATGCACTGAGTCCTCCCTGGTCCTGCACAGGACCTCCAGAGGACCCTGCCCCTTCCCAGGGGAGCATTTTATAGTCTTTGGTAGGATCAGCAGCACCCCTCTTTGATTGGCTCATTTTTAGGGGTTCTGATTGGTCTATTCTGGTGGTGCATTCCTGTCCAATCATTTTGAAAAGGCGTCATGTGATTGGTTACCTCAGTGGTCCAATCATGTATTGCTTGATGTCATCTTTCTGTCAAAGTCCATTCTAGATTATTCTTCTCCCCATACTGCCCCATCTAATGATTATATGGGAACATTACACCGGTACATTTTGCACAGCATAACTTAATTAACCATCAACAAATTAGAAGACATAGAACAGTGAAGCTTAACTAATTCATTTAACTCATCCCACTTATAACACAAGTATGAAAAGGACCTGACCCCCCCTCCCCCAAATCACACTGAAGGAGGTTCTCTGGGGCCTGGCTGTGGTGGCCCTGTGGGATGGCTCTGCCTCAGGATGGCCTGGGCCCAGCCCCTGTTCCTGCTGAAGGCCGGGAGGAATCACAGAATCACTGAATCCTTTAATCCAGTGATGGAAAAGCCATCCCAGCCCATTGAGTCCCAGCTGTGCCCAATCCCCACCTTGTCTACAGCCCAAAGCTCTGAGTGCCACATCCTGGTGACACCTCCAGCGATGGGCAATCCAAACCTCACTGGGCAGCCCCTGCCAAGGCCTGAGCACCCTTTCCATGAAAAAAATTCTTCTGGAAGCCTCCTTGAAGACCCAAGAGCTCAGCAGTTGAAAGCTTTTCATTCCCTTTCCTGAGGGAACCTGGGGACAGGCAGTGAGTGGTGCCAAGAGGCTGGGACAGAACAGGTTCCATACCTGGATAATCTGGTGGATGGACCTGCAGCATTTTCCCTGGTGCAAAGGCTCTGAGGCCTAAAGAACCCATGGAACCAACTGTTCTGACCTCCTCTGTCACAGGAGTGGCACAGGTGCCAAAGTTGTGATGGACATTTGTGTGGGGGATGTGGAGACCCCCAGGAAACAGGATGGAAAGCTGGACCACCCAAAGGTTTTCAGATGGCTTTAGGCAGCAGTGGAGCTGCTGGCTAGTGCTGCTGAGAACATCACTGCCAGCCCTCTGATCCCCAGCAGTGCCAGGGACTGGCAGAGAAGGGGCTGTGCCACCTCTGCTTGGCAGAACCCAACATGCCTTGGTTTTGTGGCTCTGATTGCTGCGCAGAGCTGGGTATAGAATAATCTGAGTTTGTTTTGCCATCTCTCCAGATGCTGGCTTGTTCTGGATCCTCGATATAATGGTACCTAAAAGCATTTGTGTCTTAATTATTGATATCATTTTTTGTAATTAAAGTATCTTCTCATACTGTCATGGAACTTCTACTCTAACTGGAGCAGTGCCTTGCTAAATAAAAGCACATCATTAAAGTTCTTTCCTTTCCCTTTGGCACACTCTGGCCTCATTGCCATCGAGTTGGTTTTACAGGAGGTAAAAAATGCCAGAAGTTCATCCGGCCATGACCCTGTGCTGGGTACTGGATCAGGCTGCAAGTCTCCAGGCCTCCAGCTGGGATTAATGTGTTTCTGACGAGCAGCTGTGCTTGCACAGTTGAGCCAGCTGGGAATCTACTTACTTGATTCTATTTAGTTTCCCCTTTCATTCTTTTTTTAAAATCAGACTTGTAGGTTTTGCAGCTAAAATGGCTCAAGCCAAGAGCTTTGCAGAGCCCAGCCCTGCAGTCACTCCCTGTAGAGGGACCTCTCAGCGCCCTGTGCCCTAGCTTTGCTCTCATTAAACAGCTCCTGCTTCCCTCACACATTAATGTTTCATAGGGCATAAATCTCCCTTTACTAAACATAAATAATCAATTCAACCAGATTTTAAAAGAGGAGACAGAGACTAAAATCCAATGTAGCACTGGTCAGCCGATTCCAGGATTTTGGTTTAAAATACCAGAGAGATGTGGATGAGAAATTCAAAAGGGAAGAAGGAAACTAGTAAACAATGGAGTGTCCCTCACCATAAGACCTTGCTAAACCCCTGTGACATTGACAATCAAATAGATAAATCCCTGGCTGGTGCCAATAGCCCCTAGTGCCAGGTGTGACTCTGTGATGCGAAGCCCCAGGTGGGATGTGGGTTCTGTGGGGTGGTTGGGGCAGAAAGAGGTGTCACCCCGGGCCAGGCTGTGGCTGTGGTGCCCCAGGTGGGCTGTTCCCGCAGCAGAGGCTCTTCCCAGGCACCCCCCAGCCCATCCTGGTGCCCGATCTGGTGGGAACTCTGGGGTGCCTCACTCAGGGACTCACACAGCCAGTCTGGCAGGAGGGAGTGGGAGAGGGCTGGGTGTTTTGAAACCCTAAATGAGATTCAGTCTCCTTCAGAACACTTGGCTGCACTTGGAAGCTGCCTCTCTGCAATCATGTTGTGACAGTAGATGCTCTGGCAGGCAAAATAGACCTCAGGATTTTGATTTTCTTTATTTTACTTTTTATTGCTCTCTACTCTGAACTCTCCTTCCCTCTTATATTGCTGATCCTTGTCAGAAAAAAACAACTGCAAGGAAGAATGTCAGAGAAATTGGAAAAAGATTTTTGCTTAGTTTTTGTTACTGGTGTTTTGGGGATTTTTTTGTATTGTGTTTTTTGGTCTGTAATTGCAGACTCTTCACTGCTGAGCACAGGCACTGAGCCATGCATTGTTCCTTCTTTCCAGCTGACAGAAATTTTTTGTAACTACATTTTAGTCCAAGGGGAAAAGTTAAATATAGGCAGGATGAGGAAAGTTACCATGCAGCATGGTGGAGAAAGTGCTGACTTGGGTCTGTTACTGAGCAGAGGCAGCAGTGATTTCATGGGGTGCGAGTGCCAAGGCAGCGATGGAGCTACACTCCCAGCACAGCCCAGGGCTGCTGTGGGGGCACTGGGGCTGTGCTGGGGCTCCTGGAACCCACCTGGTGAGGCACAGACAGAGCAGAGCCCCCCTCTCTGGGAGCCAGGGGAGCTGGTTTGTCCTTCACCAGGTTCAGAGGGTCCCTGACAGGCTGTGGATGTCCCCCTCGCCCAGTGGCCTTCCTGCTGTTGTGGTCACTCTGGGACTCCAGCCTGTGACAGGTGGGTTGAAACATAACAGAGGGGATGGTTTTGGTAACTGTGAAGCCCCAGGCTGTGACAGGTGGTTTGAAGCACAATGGAGAGGATGGTTTGGTGATTCTGGGACCCCAGGCTGTGATAGGTGGTTTGAAGCACAATGGAGAGATTGATTTTGGGGAGCTGAGCAGAGCCTGAGTGTGCCTGTGGCTGCATGTCCCTGCTGAGAGGGTCCCAGTTCCAACCCCAAAGGAGGATCAGTCCATGTGGACAGGGAACCATTGGTCACAACTCTTTGAGTGTGACCATCCAGCCAATTCCTTACCCATGGAGAATTCCATCTGCCAAGTCCATGTGTCTCCAGAGCAGAGACAAGGACCATGGGGGACAGGGCCAGAGGCCATGCACAGGTCCAAGGAGATGAACTCAGTTGCTCTTCCCTTATACAATAACAAATAGCAGAGCCAGAGATTAATGTTTGGATGCAGCCACTGCCAATGCAACATGGTTCACTGATTTAATTGAGATGGCATTTTCCATGGGGATTGATAGAGGCTTGTCAGGGATACACAGAACATCAGCAACCTTCAATATGCTTTGTGTGGAGATGGGGTGGGTGGCTCCCTGTGCTGGGTACAGACACTGCCAGAGGTCGGGGGCCTCTGCTTTAGGTGTTAACAGACCTGACAATATCAGTCTCCAGAGGGGCAGGGATTTACCTGCATGATCCCCGTTTACAGGAGCTGGCTGTGCTGCCTTCTCTTCCCATGTTCTGGAAGCCCACACAGAGTACCTGGTGTGCTAATCAGGCAGCCCAAATCACTTCAGTTTCTTCTTTCCTCAAGATCTCATTCTTCTGCCAGGATATTCTTGACCATGTGAGAAACAACAACCTACCAATTCCTCTGCCAGTGCATGACTGTTTTGTTTTTTTTTACCCTGCCAAACCATAGAATCAGAGAATCCCAGAATGGTTTGGATTGGAAGGGCCCTTAAATTCATCTCATTCTAGTGGACAACTTCCACTAGACCAGGTCCAGCCCCTTGTCCAGAGTCTCTTCCCTTTAGGCTCTGGAAGGGGTAAATCATTCAGCCCTTGTCCTGTGACCTGCCCTCCCTGCTCTGTCCCTGTGTGCTGCTCTTGGCTTCATGCAGGTGCTCAAGGGCACACGAGCACCTGGCAGAACCTGAGCACAGCCCATGGTGTGAAGCCCTCAGAGCCACAGCAAATATGAAAACTGGAAACAACCACAAAATACTTCTCCTCTGAGCAGAGTCAGGCGAGACAAGGAGAAGGGGAATGTGGTAGGAGAGATTAAAACATGGTGGTTGAAGGGAGGTGTCAGAGGCCAGAAGAGCAGCCATGAAATTCAAACTTTGTTCTGCAGTGTCTGCAGTTTGCTGTGGGAACCTGCTGTTGCATTAAATTGTTCAGGCCAAGAAACTAATATGATTTTAGGGCAAACCAGAGTTTATGTAGTTACTGATATAGATTTCTGAACAACAGCATTCCCATCTATCAGCGACTGAGGGAGTTGCTGGCAAAAATCATCCCGAGTGAAACAAAAATTATGGTAAAAGAAGGCCAGCTGACCTTCCCAAGAGTTCATCACACCCCTCCTTGAAGCAGCTCCTCTTTGCCTTCTCCTTGCCCTGTTTCACCTCCAAGCACCCGCTTTCCCTCCCTGTAACTTTTACCCAGGACAGTTTCCTGTCTGCACTGCAGGCAGAGGAGCCTGTGAGGAGGAAAAGTTGTAAAAGGAGGGGGAAATGGTGAGGTCAGTTTTGTGTCAGTGCTGCTCTGTCCAGGTGAGGAAGCTTTGGGTAACCTGGTTTATGGGACTGTTCTGATGTCAGGAGGATCAGGCAGGAGCAGGACCTGTAGCAGGAGCAATAACAGGAGGACAGAAAACTGACAGCCCTGGATGCTCCTCAGTGCAGCCATTCCCACTTACCTGTGCAGACATGATTCCAGTGTTGTTTTAACCTACATGGAGGATTCTCCAGTGAAGGTATGTATGGATAGCTACACTTGCTCTGGACTGTCCCTGGGGGTGGTTGAACTTCACACTCACACAGATCCATTATATATATGATTTACAACAAGTTGTATTGCATTTTCCATAAATATCCTACTTAATATTTTTTTATAATACACACATCTGAAAACTCCAATTTACTCTGGTTTCTCTACCTCCAAACTCCTAAACAAGCCAAAAGACAAATTAAAAAATAAGTTCATGAGGTCAATGACTCAGTCCTACCTCTGCTGCAAGACTGACAAAGTTTCAGTCTCAAGGAGTCCTGGGGACTTGGAAGCCTAGTGATGTGTGTGTCCCTTTTTAAAATTTATTTTCTACTCTTACTTGAGGAAAATAAACATGGGCAGGGGACAGCTCAGCTTAACACTCAACAAAGGTTTGCTCCCATTAGCATTTAGAGGACTTTGAAACACTTGACATGCTGAGGAGGAAGAGTCTGGGGACTTCCATTCACTCATTTGACAAGAACTTACTCGATGAACGCTGCACTTGTACTTCACCACTGTATTGTTTCAAGGAGTCATGTAACAAAGAAAATCGATGGATTTTCCCATTCTTCTCCTCGGTGCAACAAACTGCCAGTGCTGCCAGAGCTGCTGGAGGAGCCTCTGGAAGCACAGTGACACCAGCCCATCCATCTCCTCCCAGACCTGCACGGGCAGCCTGAGCTGGTATTTCAGTGCCACATCGATTTTTGCTCTCAGACTTGCAGAGCTGTGACCAAACACCCCGGGCTGTTTCCGGCTGCTCCCTCCTCCTTAGCAGCTGCTAACACACGCCCATGGCACAGCATAGCCGACTCCTGGCTCTGTGTGCTCGAGCAGGATTGTGCTTCAGCACTTCAATCACTCCTGGAGGCCTCCACCGAGCACCTGATGGGGCAGAGGATCTGGGAATGAGCTGAGTTATCGGTATCACCTCACGTAATCATCACTTACAGTCCCCTTCTAGGATGTGTCAGGGCTGATAAACAATCCCAGAATCCCAGAATGGTTGGGGTTGGAAGAGACATTAAAATCCATCCAGTGCTACCCCCTAGGACACCTCCCACTGTCCCAGGCTGCTCCAAGCCCCAGTGTCCAACCTGGCCTTGGGCACTGCCAGGGATCCAGGGGCAGCCACAACAAATCTGGGAATTCCAGACCAGCCCCTCCCCACCTTCGCAGCCAGGAATTCCCAGTTCCCATTATCCCACCCATCCCTGCCCTCTGGCAGTGGGAAGCCATTCCCTGTGTCCTGTCCGTCCACCCCTCGTCCCCAGTCCCTCTCCAGCTCTCCTGGAGCGCCTTTAGGCCCTGCAAGGGGCTCTGAGGTGTCCCTGGATCCTTCTCCTCTCCAGGTGAACATTCCCAGCTCTCCCAACCTGGCTCCAGAGCTGAAGCCCCACACTGAGGGTGGATTTCAGCTCCAATGCCAGCCCTCCAGTGCCCCTTCTGTCTCCCAGATCTGCAGGTTTCCCAGTCCCATTTTCCCATGCAAGCTCAGTTTCAGGGGTTGCAGTTCCCATTGACATCTGACACCTTTGGCAGTAGGTACTGGCAGAGGCTGAGATGTTTGTCACTGGTTCTGAAATGATTATTGCCGACCTCAACTCACCCAGGTGAAAATGCACAGCATGGGAAGCTCAGGAAAGAAGACTGGCTGCAATTCCAGGCTAAAATTCTCTGTTCAACAGCAAAACCACTCAAGCTTTCATTAGAATCAAATCCTGATTGTATCCATAAGGATCCCCCATCCTGCATGTTTTATTTTTTCATAAAATCTCAAGTTTTCCCTTTTTCTTGGATGTTTTGAATCACCATCCCCTGGATTAATCAGGAAGAGAGTTTGGCAGAGCTTTCAGGTCTTTTTGCCAGGCAGGCCTTCACACTACCCACAGGTGAATGACTTCTTGACATTTCAGCCAAGCGAAGGTGAAATGGCAGCTGGAACAGCTGACAGCCCAGGGAATCACTAAAAGAAGTTCAAAGCACAGTAAAAACACAGAGCTCAGTGCACCTGGCTCTATTTCTGTGCTCCTGGAAGCCTGGAGCAGCCCAACTCCACAAATACAGTAGGTGCTGTGCCTCCCTCCCACCCTACAGCCCAGGGGATGGGGCATTTCCAGACATAACTTGGGGTACGTCTGGAGCACGTGGTTGTCCTTGGGCAGGAAGCAGTGGCAGCTGGGTCACACCAGTCCCACTGCTGCATAGCTGTTCCACATTTGTCTGGGTTTGTGGCAAAACAAAAAAAAAGACAATTGAGAGGCAAAAAAGTAAATTTTTTTTTTTTTTTAAAAGAACTGCAGAGTCATTAAAGTTGGGAAAGCCCTCTGAGGTCACCAAACTGAACCATCAACCCAGAACCACCACCATGGTCACCCCTAATCCACATCCCCAAGTGCACATCCTTCCAGGGATGGGGACTCCACCCCTGCCAAGGCCTGACAAGCCTTTTCATGAAGAACTTTTCATAATATTTCACCTAAACCTCCCCTGGCACAATCTTTGGCTGCCAATGTGCCAAGTGAGGTGTCGGAGATAGAAGCAAGATTGGCAATTTTTGTTGAAGAAACAACAAAGAAGAAACAATTTGAAAACTGGCTTTGCTGAAACCTTGAGGTTTGAGGCACAAGCTAGAATAGAAAAGACTCAAGTTCTGAATTCTCTGGGAAGCACTGAGGAGGGTGTCATGTGCAGAGAAGGGGAGGAGTGGGTGGTGCTTTATACTAAAGACACCTTCACTATTTTCAGTAATTGGCTAATTAAGAGACCCAAGTGATCCAGTCTGCGAGTGTCATTGAGGTACTCCATGAGTGACCCCCACCTCGCAGATCCTGCTGTGACAGATAATTCACTGCTCATCAGAATTTTGTGGTTGCTTTAGAATCACTTATAACCTGTAGATGGGTTATATTATGGGATGCAGGATGGAGCAATTTTTCATAAAATCACAGAATCATTATGGTTGGAAAAGACCTCCATGATTATGGAGCCTCTAAAAATCCTCATAAATGGGCATATTGTCACCTCATTTCATTCTAACACAGTCACGCAGAAACTCGTGTGACGTGAGGTGGCACATGGTGGGATTCCTGGGGGTTTGTGCAGGGTCAGTTTTGGGGGTTGATGTGCAGGGCCAGGAGTTGGACTGGGAGATCCTTGTGAGTCCCTTCCCACTCAGGATATTCCGTGACTCTGTGATGCATGGGGTCAGGGATCAGGAATTTCACACTGGGTGTGGAAGGGAGCCTTGGGAGCTAAGCACAGCGAGGAGGGACACAAAAATGGAGATTTTATCCTGCTGTGTGCCGGGATGGCACAGGGATGTGAGAGGGAGCGATGATCTGGCTGTGCCTGCTTTTGAGGGCTGACAAAGATCTAAGGAGCGGATAAAAAACACAGTTAAATCCTGTCTGGTTAATGAACTACCTCACAGCAAGAGGTTTAAATAGTTCCTTCTGGGGTTTCTGGTTTTGGGTTTTTTTGTTTGCTAGTTTGTTTCTTCTTTCTAACCCACATTCAAAGTAAAGATCTCCAGCACTAAGCAAAGGCAGATGTCTTGTGACTGGGCACACTGAGCCACCAGAACCGTTTGTCTGGGGAGGGAATGTGAAGAAAAGCATGGAGAAGATGCAGGTTTATCCCAAGGCAGAGGTAAGTGTCCCATCAGCCGAGCTCTGCTCTCAGCTCACCCCCAGCACTGCAGCCATGGCCCTGCAGAGCACAGGAGCTCTGCCAGCTGCTCCCCCTCGCAGGGACAGGTGAAACCCCGGCCCCTGGGTGCTGTCACTGCCTGCTTTTCTGTCCCTAACTCATTAAAATGCAGCTGGATTTCAACAGAGCTTGCGCAAATCTTCCTCTTTGTGAAATCAAATAAGCACGATCACACCAGAGTGTATTTTTTAGTCAGGAATACACACAGCTGTTAATTGAGCTGCTGATGGGATCCCTGGCTTCAGGACCAGTGCCATGTTATCTCACACTCCACACACATCTACAAAGGTGTTCTGGACTCTCTGGGGGCAGCCAGGACCCTGCTGGGCACTGGTCACAGGGCTGAGCAAATGGGTGCCAGAGGTGCCCCAGGCACCAGAGGTGCCCCAGGTGACCCGGGTGCCCACTGTCAGCCTCAGCCATTTTGCTGTTAATTGAGAACTGGCATTAAATAATGTTAATTGGCACCTGCCCCTCCTCCCTGCATTATTTTGGCATCATTAAGCAATGTAAGCTGTTGCTTTCTCAAAACATACATGTGCATAGCAACCACCCAAAAAGGTTATATTTTCTTCCTTACATGAAAATAATTCATTACTGCAAGTTTGTTTGGCATCTGTGGTTCAGCTTGCCATAGGCAAAAGGAAGGAGCCAGGTTCAATTTAAGTTTAATTGCTGCAGCAGCTCTTCAGGGCCCCTGTGGAAACAGGTGATTCACACAAACCATTCCCTCTCCCAGGGGCTGCACACCCCAGTCTATGGAGCAGATGCAGAGAGTTTAAACACAAACACAGCCCACCTACAGCACAACCACCCCAAGCACTCCTGGTGGTTTTTAAGGTGAAGGAGGTCAGGGTTTAACCTCACCTTATTGACAGCAGAGATTCCCACTGTGCCCAGACCCAACTGCCCTACCCAGCTCCCCCCAGTACCGTGCTGGGGACCATCCTGGGACCACCATCCTGGTGGGTGCTGGGGCACCAAGGGGACAGGTGGCAGTGAGGACAGGGAGGGGTTTGATGCTGGGGGAGAAAAGCACAACTTCCCTTTTAAAAGCTGGAATGGAAAAAGGGTAAAAAAAGCAAAAATGAGCAAAAATCAGTGGGACTGTGGCACAGGATGCCCAGATTTGCTGTGGCTGCCCCTGGATCCCTGGCAGTGCCCAAGGCCAGGTTGGACATTGGGGCTTGGAGCAGCCTGGGACAGTGGGAGGTGTTCCTGCCCATGGCAGGGGTGGCACTGGATGGGATTTAAGGTCCCTTCCCACCCAAACCAGTCTGGGATTTGATGTATCTATAAAAAAAAGAAAGAAAAAGAGAACAAAGATAGAAAAATAATGACAGAGATGGAAATGCAGAAAAAAAAA
>VZTR01030518.1:37638-57449 GCA_013400775.1 Chaetops frenatus
TTTTTTTGTTTTTTTGTTTTTTTTTAAGCAAAATCACTCACTTCAGCCTTTAGGGAAGCTCTGCAAACAGGGAGTTGGGCAGGAATTCCCTTGGCTGAACAGCAGCTGTCCCTTGGAGCCTGGGCTGATCCCTGCTCTCCAGGGCAGTGTGGCTGCAGCAGAGGACACAGAACCAGCTTGGGAGGATTAACCCTAAGGTTGTTGTTCTTCCTTGCAATGAGGCTGATGGGAAGTGTCAAGGTTTAACTCCAGAAAAACAATTAGCATGGAAAGCAAGACTTTCAACAAATGGCATTATGGTGGATTAAGGAGGGATTACTAACTTGGATCTAACAGCTCTCAAGAAAATAACTTAAAAAAAATTTTAAAAGCTAAGAAATTAAGTTGCTTTCCCCGGGAAGGAGATTTGTTTGCCTTCACTGCCATCTGCCATCCCTCGCCAATTTTATAAACAAGAAAACTAAAACAATGATACAAACCAGTCAGGAAAAATCTGCCTGTGAAACTCCTCATGCAGGGCTGTGCTGAGGTCAAGGAGCTGCCAGAACCTTCTGCTGCCCTTGACACTGTGCAAACCTCGCCTGGCACCTGGGTTCCAGGCTGTCCCTGTGTCCCTGCAGGGAAGAGGAGGGTGCAGAGCCTGCAGTGGCAGTGTGGAAGCAGAGGCACTGTAGGCAGCAGTCAGACCCCAAACTATGGGCGCGGACAGGCCAACCCTGCCTGCACTGCCTGCTCCTCCCCAGGGCTGCTCCAGCTCGGGGCAGGGCCATCCCATGCACCCAGGGCTGGGGCTTGGAGGTGACTCAGGCACGAGATGGCCCTGGCTGAATCTGCTCCCTTCTCACCAGCTCTCCTTGCCCTTCATCCCCTTTCAAGTTATTGGAAATCCTCATTTCCCACCATGCCCCGTCCATGTGCTGGGATCCAAACCCCCAGTCCTGGTCTGAGCCCAGCATGGGCAGCAGGGAGGGAGATTCTGCTCCTGGGCCCCTGTGCTCAGGTGCGACCCCATCTGCAGAGCTGCCCCAGCCCTGGGGACACAGCAGAAGGCCCTGAAGCTGCTGGAGAGAGTCCGGAGGAGGCCCCGGAGCTGCTCCAGGGCTGGAGCCCCTCTGCTCTGGAGCCAGGTTGGGAGAGCTGGGAATGTTCAGCCTGGAGAAGAGAAGGCTCCAGGGGGAGCTCAGAGCTCCTTGCAGGGCCTAAAGGGGCTCCAGGAGAGCTGGAGAGGGACTGGGGACAAGGGATGGAGGGACAGGACACAGAGAATGGCTTCCCACTGCCAGAGGGCAGGGATGGGTGGGATATTGGGACGGAATTCCTGGCTGGGAGGCTGGGGAGGGGCTGGGCTGGAATTCCCAGATTTGCTGTGGCTGCCCCTGGATCCCTGGCAGTGCCCAAGGCCAGGTTGGACACTGGGGCTTGGAGCAGCCTGGGACAGTGGGAGGCGTCCCTGCCATGGCAGGGGTGGGGCTGGATGGGATTTAAGGTCCCTTCCAAACCATTCTGGGATTCTGCGCTGACAGACCCTGGTCCTGCCCTGTCCCTCCATTCCCTCTCCTCACCTTCCCAAAGCCACTACAAACATCTCCCCTGTCCTTTCCAGTGTCCTGGGATGTGCCCACGTGGATATGGCTGGAATGCAGCTGTGGAGGGATGCTGCACTGAGTTTCTCCCATCTCTCTCTCCTCCTTTTCTGGTGGCTGTAATTCAATTAAAGTCATCCTTAAACTTTCTGCTCAAGTGCACTCTGTGCTCCTGCATCCCCGGGAGGAAGCGTCACATTAGCAAAATCGTATTTAGGATTCAGGATCCCTCTTCACAAGAATCTGCAAAGTTTTTAACAAGGGTAACCAAACCCTTTATTTTCCCAGTGGGCCACAAGAAAATACTGCTTAAGGCTATTAATTTTCTGACAATATGACTCTCAAATGGTGGCTGAAAAAGAATTTTTATTCCAGGAAGCACATTCATTTTAATTATGCTTACCTTTCCAGTCCTTCTAAATCAAATTTGATTGCATTTAATAAGGGTTTTGAATGTATCTTAATAATGTTTGAAATTAATACTGGTTTTTGAGCATCTGAGGATGGTAGGTCCCCTGGAGACCCTCCAAAATCTTGTTGTCATAAATAATCTAAAGGAACCACCTGTTATAACTAATATTTTGCATTTTTTCCATCAATTTTCTGTGCTGGGAATTTTTCTTTACTGGGCCCATGTAGCAGAAGAACTCTGGCAGTGGCAGGCAGGAACTGCAGTATGGTCAAGTACAATCATTTTTATTTCCTTCTGACTGGCATTGCTGTGTGCCTTCCTCAAAAATCTCTGCCTGTGCCAGCCTCGAAGGAGCTGGTGAGGGAGAGCCCACAAGGAGCTGGGGAAGGAGATCCCACAAGGAGCTGGGGAAGGAAATATCACAAGGATCTCGAGTGAAGGAGATCCCACAAGGCGATGATGAAGGAGATCCCACAAGGAGCTCAGGTGAAGGAGATCCAGCATTCCCAGGGCTCAGAGGCCCAGCCCCTCTGGAAAGCAGGACACCCCATGGCCCTGCTCCTCCCTGGCACCTCACTCCCAGGAGAGCACACAGTGGTCTCAGTGTGCTGGAGATGGAATCACGCAGCTTTGATGTCACAGGGGATTTCAGGGACAATTGCTGTTATTACCCACTCTTACTCATCTGCTTCCCTGGCCCTTTAAGGAATGAAGGAGAAGGAGATTTGTGTCTTTGATGTCGACTGTGCAGAAAACCACTTCAAAGGGAGTTGAAACGAGGGCAGTAAACTGGAGAGGTTCCCAGGTCCTAAAGGAAGCAGCAGCCCTGGCCACCACCACTTCAGCCATCAATTACTGTGAGTTCTCTGAGTCTCATTTTCTCCCTTACACAGACAGCACTGAGGTCTTTAATTCCTTCCTTCTGATCTCTGGCTCAGGAGAGCTTGTGCCAAGTTATTTCTGGCTGGCTGTCACGATCCACTCGATACAAGCGGGAGTCGTGATGGTTCATTATCTGATCTCAGGGTACAAAAATACAGGGAAAACTCAAGTTAAATCAAAACACTACTCATTTATTAAATCAATAATGTGATAGATGGGAGAAAGAGAAAAAGAGATAAAGAAAAGGAAGAGTAGAGGGGGGGGGGAATAGCTACCAACGGAGAGACGAGTCCTCGTGGTCCTCTGCCAATAGATCCGTCTTCTTCCGTGGGGAGATCTCGAAGTTGGTTAATTCTTGAGGGTCCTTATAGTCTTTTCAGAGGCGAGGGGCTCCTGGCCAAAAAGGTGGGGAAAGCTGGTAACCATTGTCCTGTTACAGTGGACGTCACCGTTACGGTGGACGTCAACAGCAGGTAAGAGCAGGTACAGGACATTCTCGGCAGCAAAACTGTGTCCTGTCACGGTGGTCTGCACCAGGGTTTTGGTCCAGTGGACACAATGCTTGGCAGCCGGCACCGGGCAGGTCTCCAGACAATGCTTGGCAAGCTCCAACAGGGGCAGGCAGTACTTGGCAGACATCCCAGGGCGCAGGCAATGCCACCCTNTGGCCTTGGGCACTGCCAGGGATCCAGGGGCAGCCACAGCTTCTCTGGGAATCTGTGGCAGGGCCTGCCCACCCTCTTGGGGAAGAATTTCTTCCAAATATTCTGCAATCCTACTCTCAGAGGACCTTTGTCCTCTCCCTGCAGCTCCCAGCCCCAGGGACTTGGGAGTGTTGGAAACTGTAGAGATTTTCTCCCCAAATGAGTGCCTGAACCAGCATTTCTGGCTGCCAGAACCCAGCCTGATGTACAGGACCTTCATCATGGCAAAGCCAAACAGAGCAGAAATTCCAGTGGCACAGGCTGGAGATGCAGGATTAAAAGGAAATTTGGGGTTTTCACAGGAAGTTTTTGTGATCTTCAGCAATGCATTGATAACTATGGAGCCAATGCACTCAGAACAGAGCAAATCCTTCAGTCTCATCCTTATTCCTTGGAGACCCAAAGTTTTCTAGATAACACAAGTGATTAAAAAACCCCTCTCTAGTTATACTGTCAACTTCCAAAATAAACAAGACTATTATTAAAATAAATCAATGTGGATGAATAGACAAAAATTATTTGAAAATGAGTAGATTACTGAGTTTAACAAATTCACATTTTCTGTTAATTTTTAATGAGAATTTAGAATAATTTTGGCTGGAAGGGATGTCTGGGTATGTCTCTCTCCTCAGAGTGGGGCCAGATGAGATCACCTTGCTCAGGCCATGGTCTGATCTCCTTAGAGGTCATTGCTCACCGCCAAAAAAGGGCCAGGATCAAGGTGCAGGTGTTGCCCATCAAATTTTGTCCCTAAAAATCCAAACAAAGCCCAGCCCTCAGAACTGGCTGATCTGCAGTGGTGGCACCTCCCACTCGACTGTCACTGTCACCATCACCTCACACATTAATCACTCCTGGGGGATTATTAATAACCAGAGGGAAGGTGTCCCTGCCCAGGGCAGAGGCTGGAACCAGATGACCATTAAGGTTCCTTCCAACCCAAAGCCGTCTGTGACTCTATGAAATATCAAAACCATCATTCTATTCCCCAAAAAGGTAACATTTATGGCAACCATGGGTGCTCAGAATTTTACATAACCAATCCCAGAGCCCCAATGCAAAGAGATTTTTTTCTGACACTATTTCCTAGATTTCTTTTTCAATATGTTGTTACACAAAACACACCATCTGCTCCTGCTATCGAGGTCAGATGGAATATGGCAATTAGGCCTTGGTGACTCCATGGGGCTGGACCCCCCAATGCTGTGCTGCTGGGTGAGGGGCTGCAGGGTGGGATCCCTGCTGGCAGCAGCCCCCCCATCCCTGATCCTGGGATGGGCTCATGGCCCACGAAGCAAGAGCCATAGAATGGGTCATGTTGAAGAAGTCCTCCAGGATCATCGAGTCTCAGCTGTGACCAGATCCCCCATGCCTGTTAGTCCACACCAAGAGCTGCCATATCCACTTTTTCCTCAGACACCTCCAGGGGTGGGGGCTCCAAACCTTCCTGGGCAGCCTCATTCTCATTTCCATGAAGAAATCCTTCTGGATGTCCGTCTGGAGCCTTCTCTGGTGCAGCTTGAGGCCATTTCCCCCTGGCCTTGATGGAAGGACATAACTATGGTGACAGCAGCAAAGCCATGACCTGGTTTAGAGGAGATTCCAAACATGGAGAGAAACCTGACAGGAAAGAGGGATTTGGGGCCCTTCAGCCAGTTCTGGTGCTGAACTAGCTGACTTGTCCCCAAAAGCTGGGAATGTGCTATGGCAGCCACCAGCTGCCCACAGGGAGGGGCACCAGGGGGGTGGGCTCGGCCAGGAGATGGATTAGCCCTGAAGGACCCTCCTTGGGAATGATTTCTTCCCCCTGAGCACCATTCTGGCTGGGAGGAGAGTTCCAGCCTCAGGAGCATCCTGCCCCATCCCATGGAATGTCAGGAGGGGTTCTTCTGCTTAATCAGATTTTTGTGTCCCACATATCTTTTTAAAGGAAAGATAAGGAGATCTTCTTGTCCATATCATAGAATTACAGAGTCACAGGCCCCAAATGAGTGCCTGAACCAGCATTTCTGGCTGCCAGAACCCAGCCTGATGTACAGGACCTTCATCATGGCAAAGCCAAACAGAGCAGGAATTCCTGTGGCACAGGCTGGAGATGCAGGATTAAAAGGAAATTTGGGGTTTTCACAGGAAGTTTTTGTGATCTTCAGCAATGCATTGATAACTATGGAGCCAATGCACTCAGAACAGAGCAGATCCTTCAGTCTTGTGGTTGGAAGGGACATTAAATCCCACCCAGTGCCACCCCTGCCATGGCAGGGACACCTCCCACTGTCCCAGGCTGCTCCAAGCCCCAGTGTCCAGCCTGGCCTTGGGCACTGCCAGGGATCCAGGGGCAGCCACAGCAAATCTGGGAATTCCATCCCAGCCAGGAATTCCTTCCCAATGTCCCATCCAGCCCTGCCCTCTGGCAGTGGGAAGCCATTCCCTGTGTCCTGTCCCTCCATCCCTTGTCCCCAGTCCCTCTCCAGCTCTCCTGGAGCCCCTTTAGGCCCTGCAAGGGGCTCTGAGCTCCCCCTGGAGCCTTCTCCTCTCCAGGCTGGGCAATCCCAGCCATTCTTGCTGCATGTGCCCACATTCCAAGTACAAATGTCCAATATTTGCCCCAATTACATTCTGCTGCCAGCATGTGACAGCCCAGGGATGGAGAATCTGTCATTCCCTCGTCTCCAACAAGTTATTAAAATGTGCAGCCAGATGATGTGAACAGCAACACTGAGAAACAGGAAATGTGTCATCAAAATCTCCCCCATGCCTGCAGAATAAACCTTCTGGAAACGTGGTGGGCTTTTTTCCTACAGAAATTTCCTGCATTTAGAACATTTGTTTCTTTCCAAATCACAACTAAACCATACACTTTTGAAGTTTCAATCAAATTCATACACCTGTGAATGTTTTATACTTGTGTGTGTACAAAAGGAGCTCTAATCCTACTGTATTGATCAGAAGAATCATATAGATAAACCCTATTTTGATTTTAAACCCTTATTTGGAGTTGGATTCACTGATCCTTGTGGATCCCTTCTAGCTCAGGATATTCTAGTTCTCATTGATATTTTTATTTTATCTGTTGTGATTCTGCATATATTTTTAACTTTGAGTTATTCCTTTCTTACAGAAATAGTTTGTTTCATATATTTTTCCCTAAATAGTTTTGCTTGTGCTGGCATGTTCCCAGCAGATGCCTTTTTTGCTGAAACAGCAGCTCCTGGAAGGTTAAATTGGATGCTCCTGGCCAATATTCTGCCAGCCTTTCTGATGAGTCAGAGCAGTGATGCGAAATATTTTCATCTAGGCCAGAAAGATCTTTACAACAGCTTTTTGCCTTTTGGAAGGCTGATTCCTAAATTGATTCATCTTTTTTTTCCTTCCCAGGGTTTATTTTGGATGTGCTGTGGAGGTGCTGAACCTGAAATAGTTTGTAGCAGACCCAGGGGACAGAGCTCCTGCAAACGATTTCCATGGAGGAGAACTTGGAAGCTGAGATGCAAATTCCCCACCGGTGTGTGCACAGTCCTCCTGTCCCTCACTGCCACGGACGTTTCAGCAGATAATCTTCCTGGAGGGAAATGTAATGGAAGAAATGCATTTCAAATTACAAATGGAGGTACTGGAAATGTAAAATCCAAAGTGGGAAAGGGGGGCAACTGCACTCACAGCAGAGAGTTGGGCTCACAGGGCTCACAGAGTTCCACGTTGCTTGTTTGGGGAATTCTTGGAGAGCTTCTGCCCCAAACTGTGGCTCTGTTTGTGCCACATTTCCTGCCCCGCTGCTGGGTCGAGCCCTTCGTCGGTCTTTGGGCAATTCTTGCACCCAGGCGGGCACAGGGACCCAGGGCATCCCTGTGAGGACTGCCCAGGGAAGCAGTGGGTGCCCAGGGAAGCCGTGGCTGTCCCACCCCGGGGGTGTCCAGGGCCAGGCTGGGGCAGCCTGGTCTGTGGAAATGCCCCTGTGCCCCTCCCACCCCATCTCTCTGCAATTGTGGAATTAAAGTACCTGAAGAAATTTATAACATTTATGGCCTTCAATAAATCATTGTCTGGCAATTTCTTTCAACAGCTTTGAGTGTCCTGTTTGAAAGGCCTTTTCTCTTGTTTTGTTGGGTTTTTGCCTCGGCTGTTGGAACACTCTGAAGTAGAGCAATTGTTGGTTTTACTTGAAATTGATGAGCTTTGCACAAAGACCATCTCTGAGATAGGAGAAAGACTTTGGAGAAGGGAACCACTTTCCTTTCACAAATATCTGCATGGAAGGAAAGTCCAGTTCCAGGGAAAGTGACACAGCCATTGAAGGAGGTCCTGAGAGTTTAGGATGTAGAGGCTGGTGTAAATTCAAGAACTGTGATTTTGCCACAAGATGATACTTGATATTTCAGCAGCAAATTCGCCCCTCTCAGCACAGCTCTCTGAAGTGCCGTGAGGAGGCAGAACAGCAGGAAATACTGCACAGGGAGCATCCTGATCCCCCAACAGCTGCAGAGAAATCAGTCAATTCCTGGCACTGAACTGATGCACAACATCCCTGCTACCTGGACTACTTCTCAGAGAAACATTATTTCCAGCACCTCATGAAGAACTCACCTGCACAAGCTCGGAAGCATTCATAGATAAATGTTTGGAACACTTATCATTAGAACAATTGTTCTGCAGGAACTCCCCACTCATCCCAGAAAAAAAAAGTGCTTGGAAGACTATTAAAATAAAGCTGATGAAAAGTAAAATTATAAAACTGCATGTAAAGAATTTTTATTTGCCTGCAATAACAAATGTCTGAGAAATTGAAAGCAAAAAGAAAACATAGTGCATTAATATTTTCCGTATATTGATTTCCAAGGTCATCACTCTGAGGGTGGCAATAATATCAAGCAGAAAACTGATGCTGCATAGAGTTAATTTCCAGCTCTGAAGTGATGCCCAGCAGATACAGACTGTAATAGTTTTGCAATTATTCAGCTCTCTAACGATGCCCAGCACTGAAAACCATAACTGTAACTATTTACTGAAATGTTAAATTAAATGCTGCCAATAATGGGAGTCACAGTCACGGGGGCTCCTGTCCAATGGAACCTCCATCATTCCTTACTCTTTTCATTAATCCAAATTCATGGTCTCCAGTTTTATTTCCTCTCCTAAGGCAGAGTGGTTTTGTTTTGGGGGTTCCAACCAGACCATGCAAAGCTGTTCCCTCTCCTCCTGTCCCTGTTCCCTGGGAGCAGAGCCGCACCCCCCTCACTGCCCCTCCTAGCAGGGAGTTGGGCAGAGCCACAAGGTCCCCCCTGAGCCTCCTTTGCTCCAGGCTGAGCCCCTTTCCCAGCTTCCTCAGGAATCCTCCAGCCCCTTCCCAGCTCCACTTCCTTCCCTGGACATGCTCCAACCCCTCCAGGTCCTTCCTGTCATGGGGGGCCCAGAATTGATCCCAGGTTTGAGGTATAGAGGCCCCAGCCAGGCAGGAGCCCTGCCCAGGGGGTGACAGAATAGTGCCAAGCCATGGGTTCAGCCTGTGGGGACACAAAAAGTGCAGAGATCCTGGATCCCAGTCAGAGTATCCAGAGCTCTGGGATTCACTTGGCAATCGCACCTCAGGAGGACTGAGCAGCTCACATCCACCATTGCTCAAGGGGATAAACCCCCAAATAAATATTTATAGTATGCATTGGAACAGTTACCTGTTAATCAACAGTTATAGTTGATATCTGTGTTTGTGTGCAGTGCACGCATCCTCACATTCACCCACAACTTCGTGCTGCGGCCTAAGGATGTCCAGCTGTTAAATAAAAGTGAATGTGGATCTAGAGGAGATGGATGAGGGGATGGAGAGATGGATCCATGGATGGATGGAGGATGGATTGGCAGTGCCCAGGGGCTGCCCCCTCATCAAGAGAAAATGCACCTGTGAAGCCCAATGGCTCAGGGTCAATTCAGTGCAGGAAAGCTTTAGGCTGTGGCTCAGAGAGTGGATGGAGCCCCAAGAAACTGGAATTAGGGAGCTGTTCCTGGATCTTCCATCAGCTGCTGCTGGCAATCCTTATATTCATACAAAATTAAATGTTTTTTAGAAAGTTTAAATTCCTGAAAAAAACCACAGCTTACAAAATCTGTAAAGGAAACCAATCTTTATGTTTTAGCCAAGAGGAATTCCTGCGTGTAACTATTTATTTTTCCTGATACAGAACAAAAATTATTTTGAAAGGAACTTAAATTTCATGAGGAATAAACGTTTTCTAATTTCTCAGGCAGCAAAGGGGACTGGAGGTCTGGAGAAGTCACCAAGGGCACAGTGGTATCACTGGGACCTCTGAGAACATGAGGAGACATCTGGTTGAATTGGGAAAGCTCTAATTCCTGGGCAGGGCTGATGGGAAGGCAGCTCCTCCCTGATGCTCTGTTCATCCATCTGCCTCCTGCTCCTGCAGTCACATCCTCGAGGACACCTCTGTGGCTGAAAAAAAAGAGACATTTTCACTACATTTTTTTTACTACATAAATTTTTACCTGGAGAAGGAAAAAAACCAAGGAAGTAAAAAGACTGTTCTAAATTTGTTTGCACCTAAATCTGACATTAGCTATTTTCATTCCAGGTAAAATGATATAAAATCATTTTCCTGAATAAATAATACCCCAGGATTTCCTAGAGACTTTGTCCTCAATGAAAGATAAAAATATCAATATAAAAGATTCATTCATTTCAGTAGTAAACATCTGCAGAAACAAATAGCATCAGGAACTTTCCCAGGACTGTGGGAATGGCACAAACCCCAGAAAGTCAAGGGAAAAATATTTATCACATTTATGAGACAATTTCTCAGCTAGACTGTTGCTGGATAATGCTGTACTAACAGCACAAACAAAGGGTGACTCTGAGTGAATTTGACACTTTACACTGGGGGGTCACAGTTCCTCAGGTGCATCACTCCTGGTTTGGCATATACAGACTGGATTTGCAGCTCCTGGGAAAATCACCAACTCCAGGAGACCTCAGAGTCCCTTTCAGGGCCTGATGGAGGTCCAGGAGAGCTGGAGAGGGACTGGGGACAAGGGATGGAGGGACAGGACACAGGGAATGGCTTCCCAGTGCCAGAGGGCAGGGATGGATGGCATATTGGAAACTGGGAATTCCTGGCTGGGAGGGTGGGGAGGGGCTGGGCTGGAATTCCCAGATTTGCTGTGGCTGCCCCTGGATCCCTGGCAGTGTCCAAGGCCAGGTTGGACACTGGGGCTTGGAGCAGCCTGGGACAGTGGGAGGTGTCCCTGCCATGGCAGGGATGGCAATGGGATGGATTTTAATGTCCCTTCCAACCCAAGCCATTCTGGAATTCTGTGACTGGAGCTCTACTCCAAGCCGTCTCTAAGCTGGTTTCATGTCTGTGATGAAGTTGACATTACAAATCAAGGTGAAAACAGCCTGCCAGCACCCTCACCCTGCCAGGACCCACCCAGCACCCACAGCCTCTGTTGCCTCATCAAAGTGAGCAAGGAGCAACTGGCAGCAGGAATTGCTTATCCAAAGCTCTGTCATCTCTTAAGCAATTTCTTACAGCACAGCAAACAGTTTATGCAGTCCTCTCAGGAGAGAAATCAAAAGCTAAAGGGATAAATGACCAATTAGGCTGCCTCATTTTGGATCTAAAAGCAGGGCCAGCAGTATGTGATGGAAAAGCAAAATGCTCCTTTTTCTGGCTGCACTTTGGCTGCAGATAAACCTCTGCCTCAACAAAAGCAGATTTCCTCTCCCCAGCCCTGAGCAGGGGGAGAGGATCTGCTGGTAAGAGAATCCCAGCTCCCAGCAGCATCTCTGGGTGGTTATTCTGGTTATTCTGGTGCTTTCTTAAGCTGCTGTGGTGCCTCCCTGCTGAACCCTGGAGCAGCAGGGTGCAGACACCTCTTGCTTTGCTCAACCAGAGGCACCAGCTCACTTTTGGGGCCAGCCCAGAGAGCCCCAGTCAGCTGAGATCTGTTTAAGCAGTGGCCACTGCAGGCAGTGGGGCCACCCCCACCCCGGGCACTGGGCACAGAGCCCCCTGAGGGTCCCTGCAGTGGCAGGGGGGCACAGACACAACTGGGCTCCAAACTGAGCCGTGCAGCTGGTGAGGAGCAGGGCAAGGGAAACCTGCTTACCAAACACGGCCCCAGTTGTACTAGGGACAATATCTGGTACCTGCTGACCTTTCCCAAGCTGTGCCTCCCTCCCTGGCAAATCCCTCTCTCTGTGCTGCCAAAACAGCCATTAATTAAAAATGCATTACCACAGCTCCCTAAAGCAAAGCCAAAAATTGCTGCTTATTCATTCTGCAGATACTCGAAGTGTGTTTACAGAGAGTTTTCCACATCAAATATACTAAAAATTTAATTGACCTCACCTGTGAAGAGATACTAGGGAAAACCAGAGAGACAGGTTGGGAAATAAGACCTCCATCTGCATGGGGATGGTTCAGGGCAGGGAAAACCCCGGGTGGCACGAGCCCTGCTCGGTCATCTCCCCTGCCCAAGGTGCTGCTGTGCCCTGGGACTCACAGGGGAGCCATGGATGTTCCTGGGGACAGCAGGGCCAGGTCAGGGGGTACAAGGGGTGCAGGACACCACAGCAGCAGCCCCACCTGGCAGAGCTGCCCATGTGCCCTGCCATAGTGGGAGGGACCTTAAATCCCATCCAGTGCCATGGCAGGGACCCCTCCCACTGTCCCAGGCTGCTCCAAGCCCCAATGTCCAACCTGGCCTTGGACACTGCCAGGGATCCAAGGGCAGCCACAGCTTCTCTGGGCATCCTGTTTCACGTGTGAGCCCAGCAGCTGAAGAGCCAGGCTGGGCCTGAGGCTGGGAATGAAAACAGGGAGATTGAAAAAACACCCCAGGAACGTATGCTAATTTGAGACTAAATTACAAATCTGACATCTTTGCTGGGGATGTTCAATTTTCCAGTCTCTGTCTGGATACAATTGTCATAATTACAGAGCTGCTCAGGGAGCAGTCACATCTCCGTTGGATGAGTTCTGGAGTGGCTCTGGAGTTCCTGGATGTCACAGCAATCACTGCACTCCACCAGGACATTGCTGTGCCCTCAGTCACTGCCTGGGGACACATGAGAGGGCACAGGTGCTCCTCAGCCCTCTCTTCTGGGCGCGTCTGTTCAGGTTCTTCAGTTCTGAAGCCACGTTCAGGCAAGAACAGGCAGTGCCAGGACTCTGGAAAAAGGGAGCTCAGGGGGGACCTTGTGGCTCTGCACAACTCCCTGCCAGGAGGGGCAGTGAGGGGGGGTCGGGCTCTGTTCCCAGGGAACAGGGACAGGAGGAGAGGGCCAGGGGAGGCTCAGCTTGGATTTTGGGAAAATCCTTCATTGTCAGAGCACTTAAGGAGATCTCTGACTCAGGAGAGCTCCCAAACCCATCCAAAGTGCCTCTGAGAGCTTCTGGTGCCTAGGCTGTGCCCAGGTGCTGTGGTGGGCTCTGCACAACTTGTCTGGAACCCCAAAATCTCCCACACTGACACTGTCTGTGCCTCCTCTTGGTGCCAGGGATGCGCTTTTCTGCCAGCTTGTTCCCTCTTGAGCTTTTCTGTTGCTTTTGTTTTTCACATCAAACTTTTAACAGTGAGAAAACACAGCCAGGGAGAATTTACAAAGAGCAGCATTCTCACCCAAACACAGCAAAAACAGCAGAAGCATCTCAGAGGAACTTGGGCAGCTTCCTTAGAAAATGCCCCTCTCCAGGGATGGAAATTAAACTCAAATATGAGATCTACTCCAAACATGAAGAGTCTGGGTACAAGCTCAATGCTCTGAGAGCAGAGTGAACCAGGACATTCAGAGCAAAACACTGTTTGCAGTGAATGGCAGAAATATTAATACTAGTGGGGTTTTTCCAGCTGCTTCCACATAAAAATGTAAATTGTATTTGCTCTGGGTCCCTGGATACTATCTCAAACTTAATAAATATCTACTGCCTCACACTTAATCTGTGCTGCTTTGGGAGAGCCATGGAGGAGCAGTGAAACAATGCCAGGATAACATGGGGATGTCAGAATGGAGCTGAACAGGCTCCTCACCCTGCCTGACAGGGAAATTGAAAACAAAGATCAGGGGACAAATGGCACCTTTGCATGTGAATAGCAGTAAGGAGCAGCTGTCATCTCCACAGGTGAGTGCTGCTGGCTGTCCCTCTTTGTGTCCCTGTCACAGGCACACCCCCAGAATGAACTGGCAGTGGTGCAGATTTCCTGGGAGAGGTATGATGTGCATTTGTTACTGGGATGAGGGGCTGATGCTCCCTCTGGCACAGACCTCACTTCAGTGCCTGCAATGGATTCAGTGCAAAAATCAGCAGCTCTAGGGCAGCTGAGAACACAGAGAGGAGCAGGCAGGGCTCTCTCTGGTGTCCCTGCTCAGCTGCAACACAGCTGAAGTCACTAAAATGGGGGTGAAACAGGGAATTCATCCTTAGTGTGGGCAGTATCCCAAAGCTGGGCTGAAATTCACTTCCCCAGAACCTGAGAAGGATGAAATGTTAGGGAGCAACACTGAAAACATGAACAGCACTGGCAACACGATGGGTGCTGCTCTGCAGGTCAGGTAAAGTCCAAGGACAGACCTTGGCTCTGTCAAAGCAGAGTGTTCATGGTAGGACATAGAGTTATGGGTTCAGACTGACAGAAGAGAGGGAGCAAGGAAGGAGTTTTTCCCTGGGAGGGGCTGAAGCCCTGGCTCAGGGTGCCCAGATTTGCTGTGGCTGCCCCTGGATCCCTGGCAGTGCCCAAGACCAGGTTGGACACTGGGACTTGGAGCAGCCTGGGACAGTGGGAGGTGTCCCTGCCATGGCACTGGATGGGATGGGATGGGATGGGATGGGATGGGATGGGATGGGATGGGAAGGGATTTAAGGTCTTGCCAATCTCTCCCAACCCAAGCACTGGATGAGTAAGTGACACCAAGCCTGTTCCAGGACAGGCAGGGATGGCTCTCCTGGCACACCAGAATGCCAAAAGTGGGGCTGATCCTCACTCCCCAACACCAGAGTGGCTCAGGGAAGGACTGGGCCTGATCCTCTGGTCTGGTGACAGGTGGGGATCAGTCAGAGGCTGGACCCAATGACCTCAGAGGGCTTTTCCAACCTTCATGGTTCCACGATTCTGTGATCCCACTCTGTGCACAGCAGCCTCAGCACATGCAACAGGCAGGAGCTGCTGAGTGAGTCTGCTCTGCCTGCCTGTGTCCAAAATTATCTGCACATGCTGGTTATGTAATGCATGAGGAGATAATTCCAGAGGAAGGGAACAAACAGCCCCTGCCTGAGAGTGCTGTGGGGGAGCTACCTCGGGCTGTGCTCACCTGAACCCAGGCAGACACCTGTGCCTCGCCTGTGCCCCACCTGTGCCCCACCTGTGCCCAGTGACAGGAGCAGGCACTCCCAGGAGTGCTGGGGACACAGGCAGCAGAGCTGCTGGTCCTCCCTGGGCTGGAAACCTGGAGTGAACCACTCTGTGAGCACCTGGGGAGGGAAGGTCTTGCTGGGAAACATGGGGCTGGTCCTGGGTGGGCTGACACTGCTCATGGAACATTCCAGAGTTCCTGGTCAGGCACTCGGGTCCTGCTGAGACTGGGGGTAAATCCCTCCCCAGCTTTGGGATCACTCAGGTACCCTGAGACTGGGGATAAATCCCTCCCCAGCTTTGGGATCACTCAGGTACCCTGAGACTGGGGATAAATCCCTCCCCAGCTTTGGGATCACTTAGGTACCCTGAGACTGGGGATAAATCCCTCCCCAGCTTTGGGATCACTCAGGTACCCTGAGACTGGGGATAAATCCCTCCCCAGCTTTGGGATCACTTAGGTACCCTGCACTAGAGATCCAGCCCAAGACACAGGAACATGGTGGCATAAAAATGACATGGAAATTGTCATAAAAGATACATTATGAGGGATGCAAAGAAACACGGAGGGACTTTGGAGCTCTGCATGGGTGGAGTGAGTCCTTGGGAAAGGAAATATTTCCATTTGTGTGGAAAAGCCTAAATCCAGGCAGATATGTGAGAGGAAGGATGTTTCTGGGAATTTGGGTCCTGTTGAAAGGTTGTCCCTGATTCACTCTGAAGTATTTTGCTTGCAGTTATTCAGAAAAGCACTTTTGCTTACACTGCCTCACGCCAAAGCTGAGCTAAATCACAGTCCTGGCAAAACTGCTGAGGTGGTCCTAGCTGAGAGATGCTCAGGCCGTTCACCTGGTGTGCCCTGGAGAAAGATCCTGATTAGATCCAGGGATTTAAAGGGATTTTTGAGTGCTTAAAATACATCAAACCACTGCTGGATCCAGCAAAAAGAGCCTAATTCAGCACTGTTACCTGCAGGTACAGTCCTGCCCATGGGGTGATGGACCCTGCTACAAACAGGGCTCTCCCTGAGGTCAGGTGCGGGTGCAGACAAGGTTCAGCTCCCAGGGCCAGCCCCAAACTCCAGTGGTCTCCCTGTGCTTGGTAGAGGACTTTCACAACTGGAGATTCAGAATTATTTCACATCTGTGCATTGGTTGGGCTGGCAGGGAGTTTTTGCAGTTCTTGGGGTCTCGAGGATATTGAGTTATTTAGTGAAGTGTTACTGGGAAAGACTGGGAGAAAAACAACAGATGAAAAGTGTGCTGTAGAGAACTGTCACCTGTCTGGATATAATACAAATTTTTTTTGCCTTTTAATCCTTTTATTGCCTTTAATCACTGAGTGATGCTGTGTGGTTCACTTAGGGAAATGATTCCGATCTAATTGTCATATTTTTCTGGTAAAATCCAGTTATCACCTTAATGCCACATATGGAAATCCTTGTTTGTGCCTCTCCTGGGGGCATGGTGCTGGTGATGTACTGCAGCAGGGCTGTGGCACGATGGGTCCCTGGGGACTCCTGGAACCCCGGGCAGCTCCTGCCCTGCTTGTGTCCCCCCAGCCCCATCCCAGGACCTGCAGGGAGGAGTCGAGAGGGGAAAAAGGGAGATTTCTATCAGTGTAACATTAATTATTTTCAAAAGCCCATAATTTATAAACTAGCATTCCACATCAGTCAGCCCAAAGCACGACGCATCATTCAAGCCCAGCGTGCGAGCAGAGCCGCTGTAACTCCCTGGATCCTCTGGGAGGCTGCGCCGCATCCCTGTCAGAGAAAGTGCCGAAGGGAAGAGCAGAGCCCTGTTCTCACCGCAGCCACATCGCTGCTTCCCTTCCCGCTCCCCCTCCTCATCTGCTGCGCCCCTGCCCACCCACACCTTCCTTTTATTTTTGTTAGAATGGGTCACAGAATTCAGCACAGACTCGCATGTCCTTTATTTCCAGAACTCCATTTCCAGAGCGGGAACTGGCTTTCTGATAAACAGTTCTATTCCAGTTTGAAAAGCAGGATCTGACTTGAACCACAGGGGAAAGCTGCTGAAGAACATCCAGAAGTTCCTCTGACCAAAGGCAGACTCTGGTCCATGGCCCTTGTGGCCCTCCAGGCTCTGGTAGTGGCAGTGTCACATACAGCCAGGAATGTTTTTTAAATTAAAAGGATTTCCCTGCTATCCAGCCTAGGTCTCCCCTTCTGGAGCACGGAAACCAGAGGAATTGGGATTTGTGTCAGTACACAGGATCAAGCTGAAAAGCAGATATTTTAAATTCCTTAATGGTCTTAGATTTTAAGCCCTGTCTTAATCATATTGAAAACTGCACTTGACAGAGCATTAAACCTGAAATCTTACCCTGTTCTAGGCTTTTTAGGTTGGTTTGGGGTTTCTTTCAGGTTTCTGTTTTGTTTGGTTGGGACTTTTTTTCATGTGTAGTATTTGTTTGGTTTTTAAATTATTTTTCATTGTTTGTGTCTGTCAGAATGTGTGTTTTACACCAATTAGAAAAAAGAACACTGCCTTTCTGAAACAGATCTCCTTGGATCTACCAGGCTGTGGAGGGCTTAGGAGATTTCAGAGGGTGCCATCGATGCTTTTTCAAAGTCACTTGTTGCTGCAGTCAGGAAATGGAACTCAGTGCCTTTACTTTGCTGTTCTCTGGTGAGACACAGACAATTATCACACCCTAGACCTGCTGCTCTCACAAACCTGCTCCCAATCCTGCCCCCGATCCCAGAAGGGAGCACAGCTGGGTCCCTGCTGAATACTCGTGTCCAGCTCCACTCCTGGTCCCATCCCTGTCCCCAGGGATACATCCGGGCAGGAAATGTCTGCTCTGCCTGCCCAGGGCCTGGGGGAACTCTTGCTCCTCCGTGCTGCTCCTGCATGCTGCTCCTCCATCCTGCTCATCCATCCTGCTCCTCACCCACACCTGGCTCTCTCCTGCCCCCGACACCTGTCACACCCTGACACCCGTCACACCCTGACACCCATCACACACCAATACCTGTCACACCCCGACACCTGTCACACCCTGGCACCTGGCACAGCCCTGTCCAGCTGGGAATGTTGGAGCCACACTTTTGTAGCATTTCCCAGAAGATTCCTGGGATACAGGAATGTCTGGAGGGCCCAGTGGCATCACCTCATTCATGCCTGGGGTTTCTCTAATTTACTGTCTGCAAAGCCAAATCGGCCCAAAGAAAAGACAAAGGTCTCCAAAAGCTGATAACGCCGTTTAATTGATTTCCTCTACGTTTTTGTTAATTTCTAGTTTGCAATTCTTAAGAAAATTTATTTGGAAAGATGTATCTGTAAGGAGACCAGGAAAAAAACAGGAAACGCTATTTTTATACACATTCAAAACCATGGAGGGGCCATGGAATTACAGAATTCCAGAATAATTTAGGTTGGAAAAGCCCTCCCAGCCCATCGAGTCCCAGCTGTGCCCACTGCCCACCTTGTCCCCAGCCCAGAGCTCTGAGTGGCACATCCAGGAATTCCTTGGATGCCTCCAGTGTTGGGCACTCCAAACCTCCCTGGGTAGCCCCTTCCATCACAGCCCTGATGTGAGTTGTAAAATCCTCTTGCAGAGCCCTCCTCCTGCACAGCCCATTCCTGCCTTGCTCTGCCTTCCCTTTCTTCTGCCTTTTCTCTCTCTTTCCATGTTTTTACACTTCTAAAGCTGTGTTCAGGCCTGCCCCCGGGCACTGTGCTGCAGTCAGCACGGCACAAATGCCCTTTTAATTTCCACACAACTGAAACGCAATCAAGATAAAAGGTTTAATTTTTCAGATGCATTGGATATCTCGTGGCCATTTAAGTGCCTTGATCAGTGGGCTGGGCCGGTGCCAGCCCTGTCACACTTGGCTGCTGCTCACACAGAGCTTAAAGAAACACATGGCACCAGTGGCTAATGGGGATGCAACCATAAACCCTCAAATAAAAGCACAAAGGGGAACAGGGATACAGGAGCACAGCAATACAGAAAGTCAGGCATGTTTCTAGAAGCCATTTGCAAAATCGAGACTTTTTTCCTGTGTTGCTTTAGAAATTAAATGGACAAAGCACATTTAAGCTTCTAAATATTTCTGAATGAGCTCTTTAGACAAGGTAAATAAGATTGCTGTGTATTTCCCCAACATTCAGGATGTGAATTTCCACAGGAAATGCAGCAAACGGAGGACACACTAGGGAGCTTGTGCCTGGGATCAAGCCCCTCACCTGCAAAGTGCAGCTGCCTTTCACCTGCTGAAGGGGATTGGGTGTTGCACTTTTTTAACAAGGGCTTGAACCCCGCGGATAGAGCTGCTGAGGGGGAAGGTTTGCCCTTCACATCTCCAGCCCTGCTGGGCTCTCTGTCCCTGACTGGCCACTGCCCTTTGGAGATCTGTCCTGGTTTAGAACAAATTTGGGAGGAAACTTCTGAAAGGAGTCTTTCTGGAAAAGCAGATCCAAGCCACCCCTTCCCCCAGGTTTGGGAAATAGATTTCCTTGCAGAAAAGTGGAAAAAACTATTTATTTAACAAAACAAAACACTCACAAGCATAAAGAATGAACAATACTATGCAATAAAACCCTCTTGCCGTTCTGAAGAGATGGCAAATTCAGAACAGTCCTTTCCATGGGTGTGTCCTCAGCTTTTCTCTCACTCTCAGTCTCTCCAAAGCCCAAGTCTCTCCCCCTCCCCCTCTCCGAGGCTTGGGCCCAGCATCCCGGCTACAGTGCAGCTTTGGGGGGAACCCCCGAGGGATGGTCCTGGTGTCCCCGGATTGAACAACAGCAGAACAGTCCCAAAAACCTTTGGCTTCAGCTAATTAAAAATAAAAACCAACCAGAAAGCAAAAAAGGAAAGAAAACAAAAGAGAGCTCTCCGCTG
>VZTR01030518.1:57668-113818 GCA_013400775.1 Chaetops frenatus
TGTTTTTACATGTGTATATACAAATCTACTGTGTTTTTACATGCATATATATACATATATATATACACTGTGAATTTACATGTATATACTGTGTATTTACCTGTGTGTGTATATATATATATGTATGTATGTATATATCTATATCTATATCTATATCTATATCTATATATGTATATCTATACATATACACAGGACAGCACTTAGGAAGGCACTCGGAGAGGTTGTCAAAGTGTTCCATCAAGGAAATATCCGGGACTGGGAACTCCTGCATCCTGCACAGTCCCAGTGTCAAGACACTCGAACCTCACACAGTCGTCAGTAAGAGCACTCAGAGCTGGAACTGGGACTCTGTTAGGAAATAGCAGCAATAACACTTTCAAAATCAAAAACAGAAAAAAACAAAATAAATGAAAGAGCAAACCAAAATCTGCCCTTGTATAGTGGTGAGAGGTTTAAGAAAAAAGGAGCATTAAAGCGTTTTGAAAGGTTTAAGTCTTCAGGGGGCCAGGAACCATCTCTGGTGAGCAGAGCTGAAGTCCCACAGCATTTCAGAGAGATGGGAAGGCCATGGGGCCCCCGGTGCCCCCCAAGTTCCCAGGAACCACTGTGGTGAAAGCAGGTGCTGCAAAAGGTTCAGAAGGGTGCAGATGTGCTCACCTGAGGCTGAACACCTGAGGGATGGGGCTGTCCCCACCCCTCCAGGCTCCAGCTCTGCACAATCCAGAGGGTGGGTGGTGCATCCCCAGGATGGAATGGGACACAGCTCCCTGGCCAAGGCTCCTGCTAGGCTCTGCTTTGCCTTTGTTCTCCCCTTTCTCTCTTTTGATGTGCAGCTGCAGGAGAACACTCTGCCTCTCACCCTTTCCTGTTGTGAATAGCAACAAGGGACAAATTTGACCCCGGGCTCCAGAAGCAGCTGGTTGGTGTTGGTGATTCTGAAGGGCTTTTCCAGCCTCACCAGGGCTGTGATCCCACAGTTCAGATTTGGATCACACACCTGTAGCTATGGAAGGGAGGTTGTGCACATTCCTGCCTCGCTCTGCTGCCCAGCCCTATTCCATAAAGCCAATTTAGTCTGTTTATAGTCCATGGAGCTATTTCCCATTTCCATAAGTGTGTAACATGTGGGGCTGTGCTATGGAGTGTCACAGGCCCCAGGTGACACCTGGCTCCTGGCTCCACTGGCAGCAGCTGGGTAGGTCAGGAATTAGTTTTGTAATGAAACCAATTACACAGATTTGGCTTCCCTTGGATCTTTGCCTTCACAGGAACAGGCTGGAGCAGCATTCCCAGCTGACCAAGCCGCGGACAGGCCCAGCCTCCCTGCAGCCACAGGACACTGCCAGCCCCACTCTATCAGCACAGACACCCAGCCTTCATAGTCTGCCTGGGAGGAGGGGGAACCTCCCTGCCCAGTGACATCTCCCTGGCTGCTGACATTGGTTCTCTCGCTTCTCTCTTGGCCGAGTGAAGAGAACACCACAGATGTTTGTGTGCAATTCCAGCAGCTTTCCTTTCCCTTTCAGTCAGACACAGGGTTGTGAAGCCATGGTGACATCATAGTTCATTCCCAGTGCCTTGACTCACATAGCAGGAAAAAGGACACAGCAGAAATCTTTTATTCCTCACAGGTTAAATATTTCCAAAGGTGCCAGAAATAAAAGCAGCCAATGCAGAGCAGCAGAGTGGGGCAGTCACCCTCTGCCTGCTCAGGAACTGACCAGCAGCATCCACATGCGGGCACGTAACTCTGGAGAGCTCTCTGCCCTGTAAAGCCCATCCCAGAGGGAACCTGGGCTGGCAGCTGGGAACATCTGGACACCCAGCACCTGTGGGAAGGCAGCAGCTGCCCAAGGGGACACCTTCCACTAGTCCAGGTTGCTCCAAACCCTGTCCAAACTAGTCTTGGGCACTTCAAGGGATGGGGTGGCCATGATGAAAAAGGGAAGAAAGGAAGAAAGAATGATTTGTGCTCTGTAATGGAGTCCTCCAATGGTTTAATGACATTTGGACAGTAACAGAGCCACAACCACTGCATTTCTCCGCAAAATTAACTGGGAAATCAAGTAAGGAATACATTGTTTTCCATTGCAAAATCAATGTTTCCCATGACAAAAGCAAACTAAAGCCAGAAAACACACAAAGAGTCCCAAGCTTTCATTTCTAGAGGACATCAGTTGTTACTTTCAAATTTTAATTTTTTAAGCAAATTGTTATCAGTCTAAACTCTCCTGTAACATATTTAATACTCAGTAAATATTCAAGTTATATTTGGCAATTTCATCTCTGTGCATGTTCTTTGGAAAGGGGATCTGCTGCTTTGACTGTGCTCTGATAATACAATTAAAATGCCCTAACGATTTCAGCAGACCTAAATATTGCAGCATGGCTACAGTAAATAAAGTTTAGATGATCCTTCAGTGGTTTGCTTTATTATATATATAAAAATATGGATGTGGATGCAGGGAATTCACACAAATGCTGGCTGTTAAAGGCAGCCAGCTCAGGGAAACTGCAAATCTGTGCTGTAGTAAAACATTACTGTTGGAGAATAAACATAACTAGAAGTTTGATGGAAAAATGACAAAGTATACAGTTTTCACCCAGAAGCTGTTATAAATACAAATATCCCTGGAATTCCTGCTCAGCGCTGGCTCTGGGAGCTGAGATCATGTCTGCAGCAATTCTGACAGCTGAGTTTAAATGTTCTAGACCCTGCAGAGCACCAGGGTTTGCATATTGGGAAAATTTCTCCATGGAAAGGGTTGTCCAGCCCTGGCACAGCTGCCCAGGGCAGGGGTGGAGTCCCCATCCCTGGAGGGATTTAAATCCATGTGGATGTGGCATTGGGGACATGGGGCAGTGGTGGCCTTGGCAGTGCTGGGGAAGGGTTGGACTTTATCTCAGAGGGATTTTCCAGCCAAAAGGATTCTGTGATTCAAAGTAAATCAAATAGAAATTACTATGAAAAATATCTTTACAAATGAAGTGGCTTGATTTTAGCACCTCCCTTCATCCAAAATTTGATTCATATCAGAGAAAGAAGTTTAGGACTTACAGTAAGAACTACTCAAACTATTGATAAAAATGTAGAGATTTTAACTGAAAAGCATCTGGTTCTCCATAGAGCTGGGATATAATAAATAAGAGTTGGTGGTTCCAAATCTTCAGGCAATACAGAGAATTATGATGTCACAGATTATAGGTTCACCTTGGAACACTCCAAACTGACCTAAAGGAGAGGTGCTACAAGAGATAACACCCAGTGTGTGCTGCTTATGGGGTGAGTGGAAAAGGACTTGGCAAAATGTCCCTGCAGAAGCCAAGCAAAGGTTGGACTCGAGCCTTGGAAAACCTATCCAGCCTCAGAGACTGTGATTTTGTCAATGGCTTGTAACCAATCTATGGGAAATACCTGAATATTTCACTGAGGTCCTAGAAAAGGGAAGATATCCCTGGATGATAAAATTCACCTGAAGCCTTTGACCAGGTTCCCCCCAGAACTGCTGAAAGAAAATGGATGTGGGAGGAAAGCAAACCCTGGGTCCTGCCCGAGGGCAGGGTCAGGGACAGAACTGGTCCTGTTCAGTGCTGGAGGCTGCTGGAGCTGACTGGGAGGGCTGGGAACCAATACAGGAGTGGGAGGAGAGGGGGAGCAAAAGAAGCAGCAGCAGATTTGCAAAAGTCACAAATCTGCTCTTGGATGAAAAGCCAGAGATGACCAGAAAGGGTTTCAAAGAGAAAAAGGTAATGAGAAACCCAGCCAATTAACCAGAAAACCAGTTAATGGCAGGTCCAGGGCAGCACTCAGTGACCAGAAGCTTTTAAGCCTTTCTAACACACACCCAAAGCTCTCCACAAAGCACATTTCTCAGGTGAGGGTGAGAGCTGTGCCTGGCTGGCATTAGCCATGTTTGCCCATTGCCAGGGTCACCAGCCCTCCTTGCTGCCCGGGGCAGGGCACGTCCAGAGGGCCAGGATTATCTGGAGCATCCCAGGGGAGGTGCCAGGGCAGTTCCCAGGTGGGTATTTCTGTGCCAGGGCTGTTTCCAGGTGGATGTTTCTGTCTGGTTTTGCTCATTCTGGGTGTCAGGGGCAGGCTGCGTGTGACAGCAGCGTTTGCTGATCTCCCACCTTCGCTGGTGGCTTCAGCCTTGCCCAGAGCCTCTGGTACCCCAGCACTGCTCCCCCAGCTCTCCACCCATGGGGACCCAGAGGTGCCAGCACCACGCCCAGGCCCACACAAGCCAGCCATGGCTGAGCTTAAAAATGCTCAACTGCTCCAAAACACCCACAGTGCTCAGAATTCCAAAAAAGGGCTTTGGTTGGACAGGATTGTGGAGGCAGAATCCTCTCCCAGTCTTACCATGCAAAACATGGGCAATTTAGTGCTTTCTTGTGATTTGCTACTATTATAATGAATGCATTATTTCATGTTGGCATGGATATTTATGTATGATTTCCAGCCATTCTGGCTGCAGGTGACACCTTTTCCTTTTCTTTGTGGTGGTTGATCCCACCAGGCCAACAGCACATGGGAAAACAAATCTGTGGGCCCAGGAGGCCTCGGCTGAGCTGGACATTGAGGTGTTGGCAGCAGCAGGAGCCTGTGCCACGTCCCTGCTCCCACAGAGCCTCCTGCTCCCCAGGCTGCTCCCAGACACACTCAGGGAACAGCAGCGAGGAAATAATAAAATAAAGGCTGTCCTACCACCATATCTGTATTTAGCTCCCAGCAATGCTGTGGTTTAATAAGCCCTGACATCCACGATTCCTGTGCTGGAACACCCTTTTGGACACAGGGAAGTCCTCTCTCCAGGAATAGACCAAGGTCAGCAGAAGAGCTGCAGACATCCCTGCTGTCCCTTGCCACCTGGAATTCACCACCAACAGCACGAAACATCCCATTTTGGACAGGATCTCCAGCGTCACACAGGGAACAAGGGACACTGTCTCATCTTCTTGACATCTTTGGGGTTCCTCTTGAGTGGTGACAAGAAATTTGGGGCTGTACAACCCTTATTCCATTGGGATAGGGGACATCTCTTATCCTGCCCTTCCTTCTGGGGCTCACATGGGTGGAAACCCAAGGCAGGCCCTGCTGGGGCATCTCCTGCCCACTGCAGAGCCTGATCTGTGTGCCAGCTATCAGAGGCTTCTCTTTGTTTTGCTTTTCCCAGACAGGGTAAGGAGTGGGCCAGTAAATGGATTTTCCTCCTTTGAAGGCTTGTCATGATGAGCCTGTCATGCCATAGTCTTTCTCTGATACTTTTATATATTGAGCTCTAAGATTCATACTGGCAGGCATTTCATTCAGCTCCAAATTATTCTTTTCTGGTTCTTTTCTGTAGCATCCCAATTTTTCAGTTCCATTTACCAAAGGAGATGTTTGCCTTGGGCATGGCTCTGCTCCCGCTGGTGTCACCCATCACTGCGGACACTGCTTGCTGCTCTCTGAGCCCTCTGAACTGGGCAGTTCCCACTCCAGCTGGAGTTCTCCCAAGATTCACAAGAGCTCTTCCATAAGCAGGGACATGTCCCAGTATCCCAGGTTACTCCAAGCCCCATCCAACCTAGCCTTGAACATTTCCAAGGATCCAGGGGCAGCAAGAGTTTCTCTGAGCACCCTGTGCCAGGGCCTCAAACCCTCACATTCCCTCCCAATATCCCACCTATCCCTGGTCTTTTTCAGTTCAATCTCTGAGTTTCAGAACACATCCATCATGACTGGGTTTGGTGCCACTGGTGTTCAAGCACCAGGAACATCCCCAAGTTGTTCCACATGTCACCTCTGACTGCTCTTCCATGGAGAAGTGCCAGGATTTATGATTTCTGTGGCTCTGGAAAGAGTCCATAACTAGATGGACAACAATCCTACGCAGGCAAGAGCAACCTCTTGGCTCTTCCTTCTACTGCAGACTGGGAGTGCTGGGACATCAGCCGGTTCATTGGATCAGAGAGTGGAATTCCAGAATCACTGAGGTTGGAAATGCCCTCCCAGCCCATCAGGTCCCAGCTGTGCCCGATGCCCACCTTGTCCCCAGCCCAGAGCTCTGGGTACCACATCCAGGAATTCCTGGGGCACCTCCAGGGATGGGCACTCCAAACCTCCTTGGGCAGCCTGAGGCCATGTCCTCTCATCCTGTTCCCAGCAGGGAAGTGCCCAAGAGCATGGGAATATCTGGTACTGCCAGGTTTGGACAGAGACAGCTCATCCCTGGCCACCTGGGACCTGGCTGTAGTGTCATTGCACTCTGTCCTGGAACATTGGGAATTCCTTAGAATGGGAAAAGGAAATACTGCAGTGAAAGGGAACAAGGTCCTTTTAACTTCAGTTTAAAGCCAAGAGGTGTTGCCAGCTCTGTCCTTTCAAGGGCAGGAAATCCGGAACTGATCTTATTTTTGCAGAGGTTGTGTTTGCAGGGATGTGTCCTGTGTTCCTGCAGTCAATCCTGGCTACAGGTCCTCCTGCTGCTGGAAATTTTCCTCTCAATGTGATCATCTTCAATGGGAGGAGAGGGAGAATATCTTCAATGACAAAACGCTTCTCATGTCCTACAAAGCGCCAGCCTGACACATTGAGCATCCTCGCTCCCGGGAGACGGGAGGAATAATAAATAATGCAGGAGAAGGAGCTGATTGTGCACAGCTTTGTGCTCTGTCCCTGGGATTCCTGAGGGTCGCAGGCAGCCAGGAAAGAGCTGCTTGGGATTCATCCAGCACCTCCCTGGGGTTCTNAGGGGAGGGGAGGGGAGGCGCTATTGACAGGTGACAGGTGAGTCCTTCATGTAATCTTTCAATGACCAGACCTGGAAGGGAAGAGCTGGGGAGGAAAAGCTGGGAAAGGTGTGCCCAGGGGAGCTGTGCTGCTCTGCAGGCCAGGGGTGCCTCTCTCAGCACTTCCTTCTCACAGAGCTGGGAGAAGCTTCCCACACCCAGGGGAGGCATTCAGGGCTGAGATTCACAGGGAAGGTCAGTGGTGGCAGGCACTGGGGGATATAAATCACTCAGCACTGGTTGCTGGGACCCCCAAATGGCCAGTGCAGGTTCATGGGAAAGTGGATTTTTCATGTTTAGGAACAGCAGAGGAAGGATTCAATTAAGCAATTTCTGGGAAGTCCTTGGAATGTCTATTTCTGGGCAGTTGAGTCAATTATCAGTCAAATAGAAAATTATTTCTCTCTGATGAAAGCAGAAGTAAATAGATCCTTAGGCTGTCTGTAGAACACATTTTCATTCCAGAGTGCATTACAGCACATTTGGGTTATACATGTCTGTGTAGAAAACTGCACATCCTGCTCATTATACTCATTAAAAATTAGGTATTTAAAGTTAAAAAACCAGAGATCACTCACAAGGCATAAAAGTCTGCAAACAAATGCACATCAAAGTTATTGATTCAGAAATGAGAGCATAGCAATGAGAGTTGGAGAGATAAGGATGAGTCTCGTTATCCTGAGAAGTGTGTGAACTTTATAAAATAATAACACATCGTGATTTGAGATGGTACAGAGCAGAGTGGAGCATAACAGCCTGAGCAGCATTTCTAATCATTCAGCTGCAATTAAAGGGAAATAAATACTGCTCAGTTAGGCTTCATACCCAGTTACTTACTTAGAGAATCTTTCCTGTTTGGTCAAGAGAAACCACAGGTAATAAATCTGAATTATTAAAGAGTTCTTAATTTGGCAGTTGCACAACAGCAGCACAGGTAAATGACTGTGGTGATATCAGAGCAGATATTGGGGAGGAATTCTTCCCCAGGAGGCTCTGGCACAGGGAGTCCAGATTTGCTGTGGCTGCCCCTGGATCCCTGGCAGTGTCCAAGGCCAGGTTGGACACTGGGGCTTGGAGCACCCTGAGACAGTGGGAGGTGTCCCTGCCATAGCAGGGGTGGGATGGGATGGGATGGAATTTAAAAATCATTCTGGGATTCCACATTGCAAAAAATATCATTGCAACAAAAATATCATTGAGCATGAAGAGAAAATTCAACCCAATACTTGAAAAGACAACAACTTCCTCATGTAAATTAAGAACTTTGCAATGTGCTGAGCTGCTCACAGCAGCACTCAAACTTCGACCTGTCCCTGGGATGTGACCCTTCCCAAAGGAACCACAGTTAAACTCTGAATTACTGAGATGAAAGATCTGCCTGGGCAGCCACGGCAGGATGGGGTAGTGGCAGACCCTCCAGCACTGCTCAGCCTGTGCCAGGTGGGAAAATGGCATTTTCAGCCTGGGCCTTAAAGCCCTGCTGCTTTTCAGGGGAGGCTGTGGATGGGGATGTGAAGGTGGCCCTGCTCGGTCTGTAGGACCAGAAACAAGGAATTTTTAAGATGAGCTCCTTTGAAATTCTAGCTATCACAGGCAATAACTCAGCCTTGCCAGGCTGCATTGATCTTCCTGGGGAGAAGGGAACAGACAGGTATTGCCAGAGGAGAAATGCAAATGCCACCGGGAAGGAGGAGAAAAAGGAAAGGGAGTGAGAAGGGGGAGCTGTGGTGGGGTGGGGTGGGGCTGGGCACCTGGTGGGTGTGGGACAGGCTGTCCCCACCCGGGGGGGTGGTATCTCATCCAGCCAGCCCAGCTCCTGCCTTGCCAGGGACATCTGAACTGCTGCATTTCTCTCCTTCTCAGGCAGCTGCAGGCACTGTTAACCCCTGAGGTGCTGAGGCTGCTGCAGGTACAGGGGTCGGGTCAGCCTGAGCTGGAGGGAGCCCAAGGCAGCATGTGCTGAGAGTTCTGCTGATTAAAATGCTGCAGATGAGTCCCTGGAGCTGCTGAAACACCTTGTTTTGTACAGCAGTGGGCCCAATGCAGCCCCCCACTCCTAGCGCCTTCTCTTTATTGTGTGTCTTTATTGTGTGCACCCCTGCCTTAAAATACAGTTATGCTGAAATATTTTTATTATTTTTATGAACACTGAGTTTTCTTCCTTTATGATTCCTCAGCAGGTAAAATCTGAAGTGTCTCCTTAGAAAAGTACGTTGAATGTATGTGATTTTGGAGGAATTGGAGCCAGAAATGTGGCAGTGTTAAGCCAGATTAATCATCACATGATCATTATTGAATGGGCTGGGCTGGGGTAAATTGCATCCAGTGCCACCCCTGCCATGGCAGGGACAGCTTCCACTGTCCCAGGCTGTTCCAAGCCCCATCCAAACTGGCCCCCTGGATCCAGGGGCAGCCACAGCTTCTCTGGGAATTCCAGCCCAGCTCCTCCTCACCCTCCCAGCCAGGAATTCCTAATTCCCAATATCCCACCTATCCCTGCCCTCTGGCAGTGGGAAGCCATTCCCTGTGTCCTGTTCCTCCATTCCTTGTCCCCAGTCCCTCTTCAGCTCTCCTGGAAGCCATTTAGGCCCTGGAAGGGGGTAACTCTGGAAAAGTCAGGGCACGGGGGGGGTGCCCAGCTCTCCCCTATGCCCAAATCCCTGCAAAGAGCTGCCCCAGTGACCACAGTAGATTCAAACAGGAGCAGCCCCACGGTGCAGTGCTGGTGGGGAATCCCAGTGGGACTATCCCACCACACTGCCAGGACTGAGAGTTATCAAGATCCTTTCCTTCAAGGAACTTGGCATCGCATTTTCCGCTCTCTGGGCGGGTAATGGATAGTCGACAGCTAATCACTAAGGGATGGCACTCTTTAAATATGATTTCTATTGAAAGTAATACATCCACATGTGGAATTACTGTTTCAAATAAAAATTGCACTTGGACAGAGGAAAGACTGCAGAGCTCACGGGCACCTTGGCGGCTGGGGAGGGATCAGCATTCCCACAAGAATCAGGGAAAAATCATGGGCATCAGGGAAAGCCCTGGCACTGCCAATGGTGATGGAGCTGAGGGGCCTGGGAGGCATTTAACATTTATCAAAGTCCATCCCAGATTAGGCACTGGGATGATTTCCAGTGTATTGCCTGGAATGGAGACTGTTCATTGCCAGTGACCTCTGTGCCTGAAGTCCCAAACCCCCAGGACACAGCCATGGCCACAGCAAGCACCAGGAATCTCCTGAATATCCCATTTCCATGGCATCTCCATTCCCATGGCAAAGTGATTGAGCTCACAGAACGACAGCATCATCAAGGCTGGAAGTGACCTTCAGCCCATCCGGCTGAGCCATCAGCCCAGCACCACCACAGTGACCCCTGAGCAACATTCCCAAGTGCCATGTGGGCCAGAAATCCTCCCTTTGGATTTGTCTGGTTCTGGCTCACATGGACATGGATGTGTCTGTGCTGTGAACATCACTGTGGTAAGGTTGATGCAGAAATAACACAGTTGGGGAAATTATCAGTTGATGATTGATAGCACCTCATCCTGCTGGTCTCTCCCCCCCTCCCTCCCTCTTTTGCAACTCCATTCTGCTCTCCCAGCCATGTTTTCAAACACAAGCACCTGGAGCAAGGAGTGACCTATTTTCCTGGTTATCAACAGATCCCAGAGACTGCAGGAATGAGGGTGTAAGAGCCTACAGACTGGGTTTTCATGCCAGAAGCCCAAAGTGGGACTGGTGCTGCTTGCCTGCCCCAGCCTTGCTGCCCTCTCCATGCTGGGGCTGATGCCAGGGCAGCCCAGGGTGCCGAGTGGCACAGGAGTGACCCCACTCCAAATGCGGTCGGGGTCTGGGCTCAGCTCCAGGTCTCTGGGTTGAGCTTTGTCTGTCAGAGCCAGCCGGAGGAGGGAAGGGTGGAATGAGGAGCAGAAATGCCAGGCAGAGGGAGGAACACCATGGATCAGTTTAAATTGCCTGGGAAATGAGCCCCACCCAGCTCCCGGAGCTGGGGCTTGTTTGGGCTGAGTTTGTGAGCTCTGATAGCCCAGGTCCTGCTCTGGTAGGGCCTGGCTGCTGACAGCCCTGTATCCCTGGATTCCCTGCATCCTTTACGGGCATGAATCGAGGAAAACATAGAGCTTGCTCATGCTGTGCAAGATTTCAGAATTGTTGGTATTCAGTCACTGAATTTTGGGGCCTGGAAGCTTTTCTGGCATCATTCTGGTCAATCCCTGCTGCATGGCAGCTGCAGAGAGCTCCTCAGTGTCCTGGGAACAGAGCAGAACAGCAGCCACGAGCAGCAGAGGCCTGGAAAAGCACTTGATGGATTCAGCTCAGCCGCCAGGTGTGAGTTAAACATCAGGAGATGGTTCACAAAACACTGCAGCTAAACTAATCCTTAAAGCTGGAAAGGAGCAAATATCCCCCTGCAATGCAAGCCTCCACTCCCAGCCTGTTCCTGTTCAGTGTGGGACAGCTGACAGACAGGCCTGTCCTGAGTGCTCCAGGTGAAACACCAAAGGGAAAAATTCATCCCATCACGGCTCAAAGCCCTCAGCCCAAGCCTTGCCAGGACTCATGGGGCCGAGTAGTAGAGGGACTGTCATGGATCTATCTCACAGCTCTATCCCATATTTCTATCGCATGTTTCTATCCCACATTTCTATGGCATGTTTCTATCCCACAGCTCTGTCCTATAGCTCTATCTCATATCTCTATCCCACAGCTCTGTCCCACAGCTATCCCACAACTCTATCCCATATCTCTATCCCACAACTCTGTCCCACAGCTATCCCACAAATATATCCCATATCTCTATCCCATGTTTCTATCCCACAGCCCTATCCCTCAAGTCTACCNATCCCACAGCCCTATCCCACAGCTCTATCCTGTATCTCTATCCCATGTTTCTATCCCATGTTTCTATCCCACAGCTCTCCCCCCTGGCTATCTCCCCTGGCACTGCTCTCCTGGCTGTGAGGTGACATTTCTGTGGTGCCAGGGACACAGAGCAGGATTTAGGTTGTGTGGAACACAGCCATCAGGAGCAGGAATCAGGAGCTAGACACTCCCTACACCTGTGGAATACAAAGGTGGCTCAGGGCTGGCAGCACAGGCAGTGTCAGGAGTTTTTGTTTGAAGGGATATTTGGGTTTTCTCTGCCTGTGTTTAGATGCTGCCGGCAGGACGTGTCCCTTCCCAGGAGGGCTGTGCTCTAACCATCCAAATTGCCTTTTGAAAGGGTTATTTGCACTTCAGAGGGTTTTGCAGGAGTTCTGCTGCACCTTGGAGAGCTGTGATGCAAAGCCTGGCTGTACTGGGATCTGGGGGCTGGTTTGGCACCGTTATCACTTTGCAGGTTTGGTCGATGATGCATTACCAGAAATCCAGGATCTGGCAGTGGAAATCCAAGGACCCAGGCTCTGATGGACACAGACTGAAAACAGTCACTGAGCCAGACTGGCCTGGGAGGAAGGGGATCCTTCAGGTCTGTTCACCCAAAGCACTCCATGATTCTGTGAGTCTGGGATTGGTTTGTAAGCAAGAGTTCTGGAAACCTCTTGGATCCTTGCCCTAAATGTCACTGCTTGAGTAGGTGGGGTGTGTCCTCACTGCAGCCCTGGGCTGGAGGGGTCAGGGGACAGCACTTCCCAGCTGGCCATGGCCCTGAGCATCACCCTCTTACAGCCCCTGGGAGCCAGGACTGGGAAAAGCCTTGGTAGGAAATTGCCCACAGCCTGACGGGTGTTGTGACATGTTTATGGGTTCCCCGTGGAGCACAGGAGCCACACAGACAGCCCAAAGGTACACACTTTACTGGGTGGTTTGAAGTGCAGAAAATCAAAGAGATATGGTGACAGTGCCTCCTAAAGGGGCAGTATCTGTTCCAGGGAGGAAAGCCACAATGTCCACCTGCCCGGCACCACAGCCTCTCCCACCCCTGCAGGTGCTCGGCTTGGAGCAAGGCATGGAAAATACACATGTGGAGACTGCACTGAACGTGCAAACACAATCATTGTTCTCGTTATTAACTTCTAGCCCTGGTTTTGCTGTTTGAATGTTTTTAACCCACATGGTCTCTGCTGTGCCCAGGAGTGTGAGAGAAGAGCTGCTGGCCCCGGGCTAGGATGGGAGGGAAACTCCTGGAGAATGAGAGAGGTGGGAGGCTGTTCCCTCTGATCCCTGCAGGTTCTGGGCAGGACAAGGGCCCCGTTATCCCCATCCACCCTCGGCAGCAGCGGCCCCACACACAGCCCCCATCAGGACCATCAGTGCCTACCTGGATTCTCCCACCTGGTGATGGATGAACCCTGTGGTGCTGCCAAGTCCTCTCCAGCATTCTCAGTTCCAGTGGCCAGCAATTAACTGAACATTCGCTCTCTGGAATTATCTCTTTCTGACATGATTTATTCCACTAAGAGAAATCAAAACTACAAATTAACACAGGAGAACCTTGCTGTTTGCAGGGAGAGCTGTGGGGGCACATGCTGGACATGGAGCATTGCCCTTTTCCTTCAGTGAGGGCAGGCACCGAGTGGTGACCATTCCCCAAGCACCTGAGGGAAGGAAAATTCCCTTCACGTTTTTGAAGATGGTTTGAGCAGCTGGATCCAGGTGACTGTGAGCACTGCTTGTGCCAGGACAGCCAGTGGGTTATGAGGCAGAGAGGGCTGGCAGTTCTCATTCTCGCCTTTAAACCTTCTTTGGAAGAATGGTTTCTATCACCTGCTCTCCCTTTACAGCCCCTGTGAGCAGTAGGGCAGAAATGGCCTGATTAAAAATGAGCGTGGCTTTGGAACAGAACTGCTCCCCAAGCACGTGACTAATGCTGGAGGAGGCTGTGGCCATGGGTGGCCACCCTCGGAGGACAAGGCTGGTTGTCAGGTGACACTTCAGTGCAGAAGAATTTAAGGTGGCAGCTCAAACCAGCACCAGCCAGGCCTCCTTCTCCGCTTTCAAGCTCTTTTCTCTTCCCCTGAGGAGAGCTCAGGGATCCATTTCCAGCAGAGCCACCTCGAGGAGAGCCGTGGGACACCCAGCACGTCCCCAGTGCAGTTCTGCTGGCAGGAACGCAAATCCCCTGGGAAAGCACTTTACAGTGTGTGACACACCTCGGTTTTCTTACTGAGCTGCTCTATGTTCTACTGGAGAAAAGGAAGCTCAGGGGCTCTGCACAACTCCCTGCCAGGAGGGGCAGTGAGGGGGGGTCTGGCTCTGCTCCCAGGGAACAGGGACAGGAGGAGAGGGAACGGCCTCAAGCTGGGCCAGGGGAGGCTCAAGTTGGATATTGGGGAAATTCCTTCCTAGAAAGGGCTGTCCAGCTCTGGCACAGTTCCCCAGGGCAATGCGGGAGCCCCCATTCCTGCAGGGATTTAAAATCTCTGTGGATGTGGCACTTCGGGACAGGGGTCAAGGGGTGGGTCAGGTTCTCTGCCTTGGCCCCAGGGCACCCCCAGGCATTGAGGGGCCTCCAGTGTGGCTCATCCCTGGGGATGGCCCTGCCTCTGAGGTGTTTCCATCTCTCCCTGGCAGCCAGATGTGACCTGAGTGACCTGATTCTGACTGGGGCAATTGAGACAAGCAGGACACTTTGGAAGGTGTGACAAGAGGTGAGGAGAGGCAGCTGAGAGCTCCACCAGAGCTCATCTGGGCAAACAAGGCCCTGTTCCAGCAGCTCTGTAACTTCCAGCATGAGAGCTGATCTCACTACAATTGAATATTTATTCAGAACCATGCACAATAAAGCATTTATAGGCCTCTAAAAGAAGTTAAATCATCTCAAGACAAGGTAAACCTTTGATGTTTAATAACCTGTATTATAGTAAGTATCTGCTCTGAAAAATAAGGAAGGAAAAAGGAAGGTTTTCGAAGAGAGCAATCATTCACCTGCTGCAAATTGGTTTACAAGATATTTCAATATATCACCAAATTATTGCAGCTACTGGCCAGCACACAGCAGCCTGGGAAGGCAGTGCTAGACCTGCCAGGCTTCTGCAGGAGGGGTTTTAAGTAGATGCAGGGGATGCCTTTCCTCAGGACATCCAGTCTGGAATGTGTCTATGAAGGACAAGGCAGAGAGCACAAACCAGCTGGGTTGGACTGGGCCACGCACAGTGACCAAAACCAGGCAGTTCCTCCCCTGTCTCCAGTCCAAAAGGTGCAGCTGGGTTTTCCCAACATGGATATTTGCTCTGTGAAAAATTTATTTTGCAGCTGTGTGGAGAGCAAAGGGGCCAATGGCTCTGCTGTGGGGGAGCTGGAGCAGGGTCCCTGCAGAGGGGGACAACACCCCAGGCCTGTCTATGGTGCAAAAGCATCTGGAAAATGTCCTTAACAACATTTGAGCTTTTGCCAAGCCCCAGAGGGACCAGGTAGTGGTGGGGGTGAGCACTGCAGGTCCCTTCCAGCTGAAAGGTTCACTCTGAAATGAGGAAAAGGAATAAAGCTCTGTAAATTGGGATATTTGTATGGGTAGATGCTGTAAAGGACTGTGGTTTCTCCAGGAGGGGAGCAGAGTCTCCACAGAATAAGCCCCAGGAGCTGTAAAGCCTCCTGCAAGTGGAGGGAGCCAGGGAGAAAAGCCCCAAGTGAGAGAGGAGTCCCAAGAGCTGAGGGTGAGTGGTCAAACTCTGAAAATATTGTCTCAGAAATGAACCAGGAAGGGAATAACTCAAAGCAGGGGGAACAATTCTAATGGAGAGATTGGGGAAAAATAAAGAGATTAATTTCCTGTGTGATAATGGAAGAAAAAAAAAAAAAATCAGTGTTTCCCAAATACAGTGCTGGCCAAACCAGGAATATGACAGTTCTGAAGAGCAGGGAATGAAAACAGAATTACTTGGAAGTCTGGATTTACTTGGCATTTACTTGGAATTACTTGGCATTACTGGTTTGTAGTGAGTTGTTCTTATCCTGTATTATCCTTCTGTAGAGGAGCAGGACTCTCTGAAGGAGCCAGCATTTTGTCTGCTGGGCTGTGCCTGGCATCTTACAGGCCAATTCCTTATATAATCCAATTAAAATGGATGGATTGTTTAGAAATGTATAAGGAAGGATGATTAGCTCATTCTATCCATGTAAATAAAACATCTCACTACACAGCTTGTGACACTACAGAAGGGAAACACTTGAAAATGCAAGCAAAAGAAGACAAAAACCCCCAAAACACAAATCAGGAGAAAATTTGCTTTGTGTCAATCATGTTTTCCTGTAATAAACTGAACAGAAATTCGTCAGATTGAGGGAAATCTCTGTTTCACTCTGTCATGTTGTCACTCATTGTCTCAGTGCAATGTTCCTGGCTCCTGGGAGAACTTTCCAGGCTGCTCCCATCCAGGCGTGCCAGGGGAGGCAGCAGCTCTGACAGCTACAGCCTGAACACCTGGGCTGCAGAAAGGGTTTATCCATCCAACAGCACCTTCTGGGATGAAGGTATCCAGCATTTGATGGAATTAAATGTTTTCCACGAATAGGGAGAAATAAACCCCTAAAGTGCATGCTACTGAGTAGTAAGCATAATTTGGGGTTGGGGTTTTGGGGGTTTTTATGGTTTTTTTCCTTGTATTTTAGGAGCTACTGGAGGTTTTGGGGGAATTTTTTTTTTGTTTGTTTTGTTGTTATTGGTGGTGGTGTTTTGGGAAGGAACAGGGTTTTTTCTCTTTACTTTTTTTTAATCAAACTTACATGTAAACGCTAAAATTCTTACAGTTTAATCAAATCAGTGTCTACATGAGGATGATCCAGAATAGAGTTTTATACATTTATATAACTATGGATAGACAACAACCTGTGGCAGGTGTGACATCCCACTCTGGGGCTGTCCCAGCTTGTGTCCCTGTCCCTTTCTGGAGAAGGTGATGGTTTATATGTGATAGGGGTTTAAATATTTCTATAATTACAGACACTGATTCTGTAATTATATAAATAGGTCTGTAAGCCTGCAGTCCTGAGCTGTTTCTGAAGCTGTCCCAGCTCGTGTCCCTGCCCACAGGGGTGGCACTGGATGGGCTTTAAGGTCCCTTCCAACCCAAACCATTCTGGGATTCTGAGGTACATCTTGCAGATATTTTCAGTTTAACAATAATTCAGTTTTTCCCTGTAACCTCTCAACACAAAATTAGGCCTTCTGCAGTAGGAAAGCAATAAACTCACAGCTGGCAGAGGAAACTTCTTGTATGTGAGACATCAGGGGAGGCAAAAATTGGATTTTGCAGCAGCCTTGTGGGAGAGCCCAGGCAGGGACACAGGTGGGGCTGCTCCCCACGGAGCCCAGAGCTGCTCAATAAATGAACATTAGTCACACTGGGAACCAGCCCTGGCTCCGTTTGTGCTGGGCTGTGTGGCAGTGCTGGGCCAGGGCACGGCCAGCCTCCCTGCAGGGACACTCCTGGGGGACTCCAATCCCCAGATGTCCCATCCCAGGGACCCTATCCAGGGACCCCATCCCGGGGAACCCCACCCCAGTGACACAATCTGAGGGACCCCATCCCAGTGACCCCATCCCAGTGACCCCATCCTGGGGAACCCCATCCCAGTGACCCCATCCCAGGGAACCCCATCCCAGGAGACCCCAAACCGGTGACCCCACCCCAGGGATCCTGTCCTGTGCCCATCCCACTCAGCCACACTCAGGCTCCCAGTGGGATTTCAGCCTCTGAGGGCTCCAGTTGATTTCTAATTCATTGGGATGATGCTATTTGGTCTCACAGCTAGCCCCGGGCAGCACAAAGCAAATATTTACATCGAGAAAGTGGGAAACTGCAGTTTCCTGGCTGGTGAAAATCCTGCCCAGGACCCACCACTCTTTCCTTGCCCTGACAGTTTGTATGGGTAAAAAAATGCAAACATGAAAACCAAATAAACCAACACCTTGAAAATGTTTTTGTTTCCAGAAGAGTTTGTTGTAGCAACTTTAGCTTTGAAATTAGTGAATTCTTACAGTGCAACAAGTTCCAGTACTTCAGTGAAAATGGAACTTCAGGGTGATCTTGGCCCTTTTTTCTGCACCTCCAAGAGAAACTCCACTGCCTGAGTGAGAAAGCTCAAATCACTTAAAATGTACATTAGTAGAGTTTAAACGTCAGATTTTTGTGTAGAATATTGCAGTTATGAGTCTTGAAGGGAAATAGAAATACAAAAATTAATGAAAAAAAGAAAAAATAAAAGCAGAAATAATTAAAATAATTGCTGTCCAGCCTCCACTTGCCCCAGTTCCAGCATGGCCAGGCAGGGAGCAGCTGGATGCAGGGGATGTGCCTGGATGTGGAGGTCCTTTGGGGATGCAGGAATCCTGGGTGGATATAGGGGACCCTGGGTGGATGTGAGAATCCTGACTGGATGCAGGGGAGTCGGTGGGATGCAGGAATCCTGTTGGGATGCAGGAATCCTGGCTGGACGCAGGCACAGCCACCCCTCCCTCCCACACCGTCCTGGCCACACGCGGCTGGAGCAGCTCGGAGAGGGAAGGAAATCCATCCATTCCGAGAACTCCTGGACACTGAGCAGCTCCTGGCCTGGTGGGTCACACTTTGGATTTATTCCGCTGCACTGAGGAATTCAGGGAGGAAATCTGATGCCGGGAGTACCGGGGCGGTTCAGACACAGCTACACAGAATTCCTGACGGGACTGCTGCTTCTTCCCGGCTCACAAAAAGGCTTTTTTCTGCCTGCAGTGTGGAGGTGCCGGTGCAGCTCCGGGCTGCGGGGCAGTGCAGGAGGACGGGCAGGATCCCTCCGGGAATGTGCCCGTGGAGCCGGGCTGTCCCTGCTCAGCACAGCCCGCCCGGGGCAGGGTCGTGCGCGGGCCGCCTCCGGCTCTTCCCTTCCTGTTCTGAGCAAACAAAGCAGGTGGAGGGCAATTTCCAGTAGCTCAGGAAACGACCAGCAGCTCCTGGCGGGGACTCAGTTACCTCTTACGTGCCACCTGTGTTCAGGGAAACAAAGGCTGGGGTGACGGATTTCTGTAAATCCGCTGCAGAAGTGTCCGGCTGCAAGGGGGAGTCAGTGGGGTGGGACTGGCTGATTCCCAGGGCTGCTCTCTGGTTCCAGTCAGGGCTGCCCTGGCAGAGTGGAAACCTGACCTAGGCCAGGCAGGATCAGGATCAGGACCAGGATCAGGCTCAGGATCAGGATCAGGCTCAGGCTCAGGCTCAGGATCAGGATCAGGATCAGGACCAGGATCAGAATGAGGACCAGGATCGGGATCAGGCTCAGGATCAGGAGCAGGCTCAGGCTCAGGATCAGGATCAGGGCCAGGACCAGGACCAGGATCGGGACCAGGATCAGGCTCGGGATCAGGATCAGGATCAGGACCAGGATCAGGATTGCAGTCAGCAATCAGAGCTTGCTGACAGGGTCAGTAACAGCCGCAGGGGATTTGGGGTCACTGCACATCCCATGGTGTGTCCCATTATTATGGAAAACCAGTGTCCTGTGAGGGAGGAGACCCAGCCACAAAGGAGCCCTGGAGAAAACACCACATAACCCTTTTATTGTGCTAAAAAAACTATATAATCCTTTTATTCTGCTAGAAACACCATGCAACCCTCTTATTCTGCTAGAAACACTATTAACCCTTTCATTCTGCTAAAAACATTATATAACCCTTTCATTCTGCCAAAAAGACCTCAGCTGGCTCTGTTCTCCCACTCTGGGCTCCCTCCTCCCCAGGGAGTACAACCAGCCAGAGGCAATAGGAGGGGAACCATGCAGTCAGTGATGCTCACACTGTGTGAGGTTACTCCCAGAGCGAGGCCATTCATGTGTCACACTCCCAGTGTTCCTCTGACCAAAGACAAGAGAGGTGTGGTGCTCATCTGAATAAAATATTTCTTGCTGTCTGTGGCTGAGCTGAGTTGGGCAGCAGCAGGACAAAGCTGCTGCCCATTTGTGCTGGTGCTGAAGGAAATAACTCTTGTTGCAGACAAGAGGCTTCTCATGCTGATTTGTACAGCAGTGTGCAGGCAGTGCTCACCTGGGTATTTACTGATAGAAACGTTTGGTTTATCTCATTCTCTTGACTTTGAAATAGCTCTGTCTATAGGCAGTATTGGTGTGGGATATGGCTTAGAGGCAAAAATAGCTCTGGAGAGGCTTTGGAGGAGCCTTCAGGGAGACAGAGCCAGTTTGGAGTTGATTGCAGCTGTAGAATCCTAATAAACAATTTTCTTAATAAAGAGACGGGTCCTAGAGTCATGTAATTACTGAGCTCCCAGCCAGTGAAATGCCCTGACTGCTTTAATCTCTCTCAGTGCCTCGCCATGTGAATCACTCTCTCCTCATGCAGCTCTGCTCCTCTCCAGCCTAAGCAAGTCCTGATTAAAAGTGTCACCTGCCCAGACTGGTCACGCCTGGGCTCTGCTGTGCCCAGCAGCCCTGGTGCAAACTCGAGTTATGTAACCCTGGATTTGAATGATAAAAATACCCCTGAAAATAAGACAGAGAAGCTGACATATGCAACTGAGTCATTGTGTTCCTGGAACACAGTGCAGTGGAGTGAGAGGTTTCTTGCTGAAATATAAAATAGCCCCACCATGCTCAGTGTGAGTTATTTGGGAGGCAAACCAGCAGCACGGCTCTTTGGGTGTTATTTTATTTTATTTTATTCCCTTGGAGACTGAGGAGGCACAGGGTGCCCAGAGAAGCTGTGGCTGCCCCTGGATCCCTGGCAGTGTCCAAGGCCAGGTTGGACACTGGGGCTCGGAGCAGCCTGGGACAGTGGGAGGTGTCCCTGCCATGGCAGGGGTGGGATGGGATGGGATGAGATTTAATGTTCCTTCCATCCCAATTCTGGGATTCTATATTTTTTTTTCCCCACTGTGCTTCTGGAACCTGTAAGTTTGGAGTTCCTTCAAAGCTAAACTCATTATCTGTCACTTCTGTGGCTGCTGGCAGTGCCCCAGGCTTCTTCTCTGGCTGTTTGTGCAGTTCTGAGGTTGAGTCTGTGGCTTCTGCAACCACAGAACAGCTCGGGGTGGGCTCTGAGCCTCAGGTGTGGCCCTTGCAGATGGAAACAGATTCAGATTCCCCTTTTCTCAGAAAAGAGAGGTGATCCAGGCTGGAGAGGACATGGATTCCAACCTCCAGAAGGAGCAGGGGTTGAGATGTTTTCTCTCTAAACTCCCTGACTTGTCCTTCTGCAAAGCAGTCCTGTCCTGTCCCAGGCTGCCCTGTGGGCAGCTGAGGTGTGAAGAACTCAGTCACAAAGTCCTGCTAAGGGAGGGTTTCTGTGATGCCCCTGTGTGTCACCCTGCCCTGGTTCAATACCCAGCTCCTATTCACAGGTCCTGTCTGCAGACAAAGGGCAGAGTGTGAGAAGAGCTGGGCATTTCTTTGTTCACAAAATCCCTGCAGCAGTCAAGAAATCAGGGATTTCCTGGGGTTAAGCACAGGTGTCATTGGGGCAGAATCCCAGGGTTGGAAGGGACCTTAAAGCCCAGCTCATTCCTGCCACTGTCCCTGGTGGCTTGGGGACACTGCAAAATTACCCAGAGAGGGTTTTCCTCTGCCTGTTCATTTGCAGGGTGAGGACAGAGAGTGGACAAGCCTGAGGTTGGATTTGCTTTCCCTGGAACACGGGGCTGTTTGTGCTGGGCTGCTCCTGCCCGTGAGGAATTTCACTGGCACCGTCAGCCTCAGAGGCAGATCTTGGGAAGGAGCTCTCATGCTGTCAGTGTCAGAGAGGAAAATGAGTAAACTTGGCACGGAGCTCTCTCTTGGGACTGCAAATGCACTGAGCTGATTTACAAACAGTAGCACATCCATAACTTTGACAGACATCCCCAGCATTGATCTTCCTCAAAACAACAAATTAGGAGGTGAACTGCAAGCCTTGAGTTGGGATTCTCTGGCACTGTGATACTTCCTTTTTTACTTTTTTACCTTCTCCCAAGGAAAGAGTAAATTAAAGAGGTATCTCCTATTTGCATTTCTGGGTTGGAAGTTTTGTGGGGACGATGGCCAGAAAAGACTCCTTGGGGACCATTCCCAGCTCCCAGGTGCTGTTCCAGGTCCTGAGGGAGCCCTGTGACCCCCCAGCAGCAGCTGGAGCCAGGGAGATCTCCCTCCACGGGCTCAGGCCCTCAGGAGACAAGGGGGACACAGCTCAGCCTCAGCTCTGTAATTCTTTAAACCCCATAATCCTTTAAGTTGGGAGAGGCCTCCAAGATCATCAAAATTACTCCTCTGCTGCCAAACAACCCCAGCTGATCAGGATCTCCTTGATCCACACCAGCCCAATCCACAAACAGATTTTAATGGCTATATTCTCCTCTGGGATATTCCTGTTGTGCTGCTCTGAGATGATTTGATCAGACCCTTTTCATCTTTGCCTTTTTTCTAGTACTCACAAGGACAAAAAGAAGCTAGAACAGACTATCTCTCTGAAAGAAGTTTGGACAATTCAGTTGTGTTCCAGAAATCCTCAACTCAAAAAAATAGATCCTGGAAGACTGAGGATGGAGCCCAGGAAGGAGTGAGAAGAGGCTAGGAGGGTTGCACAGCCTGGAGAACTGTGGAGGAACTTTCTGCCACCTCCAGCTCCCTAAAGCAGCCCATGGAGGGGATGGATTCCTGGAGTGCCCTGTGGGGAGGCAGTGGTAGAACAGGGATTTTCATGTAATCCCAGTGAGTCTGATGCTCAAATGGAGACATTTGAGTCTCCTGCAAAGGGAATTTCCCTCAGCTGCACTCTGGATGTTGGTGTGGAGCTGTGGCACTGCCCTTTGGGAACGTGTGTCCCCAGGGGTGCAGGGTGGAACAGCCTGATGGAGGCTGTGGATGTCCAGGGTGGAGCAGAGCCCCCAGCCAGGGCAAGAGCTGTTTGTTCAGGAATGCCCAGGGAGGAGGGGAGGCTCTGGGATGTGCCAGAACAAAGCCATAAGCTCCAGTCCTGAAATCAGAACAGGCCACCAGTTCTTGTGTGGTGCTGCTGGGGTTGATTTGTCACAGGTGAATCCCTGGACAAACAGGTGAAGGTGGGAGAACATGCAGTGCCTGAAGCTGACCCAATCCAGGGAAAACCTGAGCACCCCCAGCCATGAGAGACCTGGAAGGGCAGGATTTGGGGGATGTGGTGTGGGGTAGCTCTGCTTGGTGTGGAGCTGCTGTTCCCTTTGGAAGGGCAGCTCTGGTGGGGCCCAGGGCTGGGTGCATCAGTGAACACCCAGGATCCCTCTGGCTGTCACAGTCCTCAGGTGAGAGACAGGAACGCTTTGTAGCTGCTCCTCTGGAAGTGTGTGTTACCTCCCAGTGACTCAATGCAGTTTTTCTGATGTACTGTGACTCATTCAGTGCTCTCAAAGCCCATTTTCCTTTGCCTCACTACTTTGGATGCAGTTATATCAATTGCCTGCTTTTTCTGAACAATTTATTACTGTTACAGCTCTTCTGGAGTTTTGAACTGTCTGTAGTTAATGATGCCAGCTATTAAAAAGACACTTTATCCTGAATAACTGTGAGCATCTGGCTTTATCAGCAGTGATGCAACAATTTCTATGGCTGCAAGTTAAGGGAAAAGCTTTATGCATTGTGAGAGAAACCAGAACTGAAGAGTGTATTAAACTCCAAATGAGAAACGAGCAGTTTTCCTGTTTGAGAAAGCACTTCTGTGAGGCAGGAGTGGAATTTCACAAAGTTTTCCTCCAGGTTTTCACACACTGAGCAATATAAAAGCAAGCTTGGGTTTGGGTGCCTTTTCTTATTGGTTTCCACAAAATATTTCCCATTCTGAAATGTTCAGATTTTTACCTTGCCTGGCTTGAGTTAACGAAAGTTCCCCAGAAACAGAGCTGTGCCAGAGGGGACAGAGGCTGCACTGGCCACACCTTCAGAGTAAATTATCCTTTTGCATTCCAGAGAAAAGGTGAGAGATCACTTCAACAGATGCTGAGACTCAGGGAGGTTTAGACCCCTTTGTCCTGAGTCTGAGCCCTGATTTCCTGGGCACTGAAGGGACTCAGCTCCAGCATGTCCAGGGGTGACAAACAAGAGTGGCATGAAATGCCAGCAGCATTTGGTGGGCACCCAGAGCTCTGCAGGCCCCAGCTCATCATCCCCATCCCTGGAGGCACATCCCCATGCCTGGATGTGGCACTTGGGGACATGGGTTAGGGGTGGCCTGGGTGGGGGGAAAGAGATGGACTCAGTCTTGGAGGGATTTTCCAACCTTAGAGATTTGCTGATCAGCTGTTAAATCTCAGCTGGGTGATTTCCCTCTTGTAAAGCAACAGCAGAGGCAAGAGACAGAAAATTACATCCTTGGGGCTCTGTTTAAGTGACCAACACTGGTTGGTGGCAGAAGTTCCTGAGGGAGGTGTGGAGGGGCAGAGGGGTGAGATGGGATTTTGCTGAGTTTTGTCAGAAGATGGAGAGGGCTATTCATTGTTAGGCAGGTTGTGATCTGGCTGTGCATCTAAAACCAGGACAAAAAAAAAGCTTTCTCTTTCTCCCATCTTAATCCTTTATTACCTGAGGAGACCAAAACTCTGAAGGAATTCCAGTTGGATTAGGCAGCATCATGGTGTCTACAGTGATCAGCTGATGAACAGATGTGGTTTAGGTAGAACTTGCAGTTGGGGGAAACCCAGGAACCCGGATGAACCAAAGTTAGGGGGCGTCAGTTCTCAGCAGCTGCCCCCAAAGGCCCTGGGGAGGGCAGTGGCTGCAGCTCCAACAGCCCCACCACGGCTCCATCCCAGCTGCCCTGGGGCATCCACAGAGAACCCAGAGCTGCCATGGCCCCAGAGCTGGGCCAGATGCCCTCAGCAGGTCCCTTCCCAGGCCCCTGCTCCGTCCCTGCGAGGTCTGAGCTGGCCCTGCTGCTGCAGCCCCTACTGCTCTCCCTGCAGCCCTGGACTGTGCCAGGGGTCATTCCCAGGGGAGTACTATGGCTCTGCACCTGCAGCCCCTGGCACATCTCTTGTCCCAGCTGCAGCCCCTGGCACACCTGCACTGCTGGGTGGGGTGAGAGGGCTCCCAGCAAAGAGATGTGATTCCTAGCCCGGGAGCTGGGCATAACTAATTAGCAGGCTTGTTGGAGTGTTGCTTTGCTCCACTATTTCCTTTTTCTGAGTGTGTCAATTTAGGCTGCTTCCACTGAATTACATCAGTTATTAGAAATGTTCTACAGTGATCTTTAAATATCATCTGTGTCATAAATATTTTATGACATTTTCAGTGGCAAATGATGGCTTTGATCAGACTACGGAGAAAAGTGGCTGGGAGAGCACTCCAGGGCAGAAGTGTTGTGTTCCTGGGAGTGCTGGTGCTCTTCTGAGCTGATGGCAAAAGCTCTTTGTGTCCCCATCCTGGAGGAGAGGAGCAGAGGCTTCCTGGCCACTGTCGGCTGAGTGTCCCCAGCTCCCAGGTGGCTCCGGCCCCTCTGCCCACACGGGTCACACCTGGAGCTGTCCCCGAGCTCAGGATTGAGCTGCTCCTCCTCAGCCCAGCCCAGCCCCACAGCTGTGCAGGGATGGAGCTGCTGGGAGAGCCCAGTGCTAGAGCTCCCGAGCCTGTGCCACCATCACAGACTGCAGGATGGATGGAAGGGACCCCAAAGCTACCCCAGGTCCACCCCTGCCCCGCGCATGGGCACCTTCCCCCAGCCCAGCTTGCTCAGAGCCTGGCCCAGCCTGTCCCCAGAGGGGGTGGGGTGCTGTGTGACCACCGGGAGAGCCCTGGCTGCTGTCACTGAGCATCCCATGGCCTCCGTGGGGGGGTCTGAGCAGGGTGGGACACTGGGAGAGCTGGGGGCTCAAAATCCTGCCCAGCAGGGTGAGATCCAGAGAGTCCTGAGCAGGATCCTTAGGGACAATCCAGAAGGGTGCCTGCACTGTGCCCTGGGGGGGTGGGAGCTGCAGGGGGATCCAGCACCCCCCAGCCTGGAGATCGGGGTGGTCACCCCTCAGCCAGTGCTTGGCTCACCTGGTATTTTTTAAGCTTAAGTGCTCTCATTTCAGGCTCTATATGTATTTAACTNGTAAAAGTTTTAGAAGTTCTACACCAAAAGCTAGAGGAAAAAGGTTATCTATGAATTGAGTTCCTCCTGCATAATGATGTGCTTTCCACAGAACGATAAATGTTAAAACACAAAAATTACTACCTGTGGTTTGCAACAAATCTCTGAAGATAATTAATGTACAGAGACAAATCTTACCTGTGATTATTCCTTCCAAATATATGGCTGTTCCTCTTGGGAAGGAAAGCTCTGCATTGTAAAATTTCTGTGTGATGGTGATTGCTGGTTGGGAGGCAGAGATGCTGCCACTTTCTTGGAGAATTCCAGGAATACCAGAGGTTATAGTGACCAGGATGTCACTTCTCACGGATGATGCACAAAAAACATAGCTTTATGTGGAACGAGTTATTTGAAGTTAAAGAGCACTTCAGAATGAAAAGGACAAGTGACAAAAAGGCTGAATCTCTTAAATTGAGGCAAAGTGAAAAGTGCAGAGCAGGCTGTGGGAGAGATGGCCCAGAGCAGCTCAGCAGGAAGTGCTTGAAACCATTCCAAGGGGCAGGGGAAGTGCTGGCTAAATCCAGGGAGAGCCCTGCTGGGAACGGTGCTGTGCCCAGCCCTGCTGCTCCCTGCTCTGCCTCTGCACCTCCCTGGCCGAGCCAGCAGGGCAGGAGAGTTCCAGGGACAAAGCCAGAGCCTAGCCAGGGCTGGGCTGCTCTCCTTCGAGGGCGCTGGAATGAATGGACAGTTTCAGGAATGGAGTTGATGCAGGGTGTCTGTTCTGAACCCAGAGCAGATCACAGGGCTGGGTGAGTGCCAGGCCAGCAGAGCAGGGGCTGGGATGGACCTGGGGTTGGCAGGGGGAGCAACCAGCCTGGTTGGGTTGTGGAGGATTCAGGGCTGCCTGAGACCAAAAAAACTTCTGAAAATGGCAGAACCCCAATTCTGCTTGAAGAGTGAACTTTTACCAGAGCAAGGTGCAGCTGGCCCAGAAATAGAAAGAACCTGCTGAGTAAGGGCCGTTCACAGAATCCCAGGATGGTTTGGAGTGGAAGGGATCCTGAAACCCCCTCTCATTCCCATCCTGTGCTGTGGTCAGGGACACTTTCCACCAGCACCAGCAGCTGGTTCTGGGAGGTGAGCTGAGCACTGGCTGCTGTGGGGCAGGAGCTGGGAATGGGGACATTCCCTGGTGGAAACAAGGCAGTGTTTGCTGTGACAGAGCTAATTAAGCTCCTGGGAGAATTTATGCAGAGCTAATAAGAAGCAGAACTAAATGTTGTCTTCATTTACCCTCAAGCTCACAAAAATGTTGTTCATTCATGTTGCACTAATTAAGCCAACAGCCTTTAACCCTTTCTTCAGAGACAGAGACCCTTGGCACTGAGGAGGAACCAAACTGCACTTTTTTTTCTTTTCCCAGAGAGCATCTCCAGTTCCTGGGAGTCCTTAGGCCCTTTCCTCCATGCTGCAGTGGGGTGTGGTGATCCAGGGGTATTCATGGGGTCAGAGAGGAGCTGTTTTTCCCTCTGCCCTTCCAGACTGCCCTTGTTGGGCGGGAATTTGCTGCTCAGAACACCAGTATGTCAGGGAACAACGTCCCTGCCTCCAGCTGGGGTGAGGTTTGAGCTCTTGGAAAATCCATCCTGGATCTGAGCCTCTGTTCACATCATGGGATGGGATTTAGGTTTATGTTGGTCAGCACAGGAGAGCCAAGGGCTCTGTGAGTTTTTACCCAAGAGCTGGGACAAGGGATGGAGGGACAGGACACAGGGAATGGCTTCCCACTGCCAGAGGGCAGGGATGGATGGGATATTGGGAAGGAATTGTTTTCTGTGAGGGTGAGGAAGCCCTGGGCTGGAATTCCCAGATTTGCTGTGGCTGCCCCTGGATCCCTGGAAATGTTTGAGGCCAGTTTGGATGGGGCTTGGAGTAACCTAGGACAGTGGGAGATGTCTCTGCCCATGTCATGAAGCCACTCCAGGAGACTTTATACCCAAATTAAAATAGCCACATGAATCAAGAAGGGAAGCCCAGCACTGGTGGGTCCCTCACTGGTCCCCACCCCAAAGGGGTCTGAAATAACAAAATCCAGCCCCAAGCTCAGCACAGCTCCCACCAGAGGACAGGGACAGGCCACTGGTGTTGGGCAGGGCAGGGCAGGATGGGCTCTGCTTGGGGCTGCAGTGCCAGGCTCACCTCTGCTCTTTAAAGTACATGAGCACTAAATATCAGTCCATGCCCTTTTCATCCTCCTGATCACTTTGAATTCTTGTAACGTTCCTCAGGAGCACAGGGAGAAGCTGTGCTCTCCTCACATTTCATCAGGGCAGCTGCATGAGCTGCTGCAGGAGCTCTTCAGATTAAAGGGATGCTGCAAAGGCAGCAGCAGATCAGGCCTCTTGTTCTCACATGTGTTTTCATCCCTTCTTGTAGGAAAAAGAAGAAAACAAAAAGACAAAACTCACTAAACCTCCTTTCTCCCATACTGCTTTCACATTTCTGGCATTTCCTGCTTTATCAGTCTCTACAAACCAGCAGAGATGAGTGTCTGGCCATGCTCAGAGCTAAAGCTGAGCTCAGCCAGGCACTCCAGGGTTGAAATGCCTGAACTGTCCCAGACAAGAGACTCCAAAATTGAACTTGGAATCTTGTGACAACAGGGCAAGATTTTCATCATCTCTGGCAATGAGCTGGGCATGAAAAAAACCTCATTTTGGAACAGATGAAGTCAAGCACAGCCTTAAAATCCAAAAATCCCAGATTCATTTGTGTTGGAAGCAACCTTCAAGACCTTTCATCCCACCCCTGCCATGGCAGGGACACCTCCCACTGTCCCAGGCTACTCCAAGCCCCAATGTCCCACCTGGCCTTGGGCACTGCCAGGGATCCAGGGGCAGCCACAGCAAATCTGGGAATCTGTGCCAAGGCCTCCCTTCTGTAACCAAAAATCCCTGAGTTGCCACAGTCCAGCTGAGCCCGGTGACCCCCGGGAGCTGTCCAGGGACCCTGGGACAGGGAAAGGGTCTGGCAAAGGAGGGGAAAAATAAGGAGAAGCCGTATTTGCTCTCTGTAAACTCTCCAGTGGAATGAGCACTAAAGAGGGAGATGAATTGAGTGAATTGAGGGATTCTCCTGTGCTAAAACCAGCCCAGTGGGCCATGACTGTGAATAGATTTGGAAAGTGGAAATTAAAAGGTGTTAATATCAGAGCAATGAGGGTCAGGAGAACTCCAAAAATGAAGAGCTGGAGAAGAATTAACTTCTCTTATGTGAATGTGGTTGGACCTGTGAGCTGGGAGAACATCTGGAATGGGAAGCAATTGTTCAGGTTTTCAGGAGTTGTCTCTGAGATTATTTTTCTGTTTCTTCTTTTCCCTCTTGCAGTCCTTTTGGTCCTTTTTAAATGCAAGGGCTGATTCTGGAGATGACTGCTTTAAAAATGAAAGCTGATTTTCAGAAGATGATGTTCCTGGCATGTCTTACCCCCATACCTGGACTGCAGCAGCTGCTGCTCAGCTGGGCTGGGCTGAGCTGGCAGGTGAGGAGCAGCACATCTGGAACACCTGGAACACTGCCTTTGCCTCTCATCCTGCTCTGGGATTCCCAGGAACACCCATTTCCATGGACACTCCTGTTGAACACAGATCAGGTTGGAAAATGCAGCACTTGTTGCTGTTTGGCCAGGATCCGTCTCACAGGAGGTCTGGAGTCCCGGCTCTGTGAGAAGCAAGGGCTGGAGCATGGAATATTCCTTGTGTATTCCATGTCAGCAGTGGGAGAAATAGCAAAACTGAGTGAAAGCAGCCCCATATCCTAGAATATCCCTGGGATGGCTGCCTGTGCATCCCTGCTGCTATCACCGCTTTGCACACAGGCAATCCCAGATGCCTGAGGGCAGCACTGGGAGCCAGGGCTGGGGGCACCTGGCTGCATTTATCCCAAAAAATGGAGGAAACAAGGAATATGGAGGAGGATCATGTACTGGAGTCACACTGCACTCAATGATGAGCTGGAAAATACTCTCCCTGTTTGAGTTCTGCCCAGCCATGGATTTCCATAGACTTTAAGGAAAGGAAAGCCAGCAGCTCAATAGCTTAAAGTGCAGAGATTCCTGGGAAATCCTATCCCTGGGAGATGGGAAGAAGGGACGTCTGTGGGCAGAGGGTGAATGTACATGTGGGCAGGGTCTGCTGCCCTCCTGCCTCCTTCCAGGAGCCTTTGTGTGCTCACAGAATTCCTGCTTCCAGAGGCAGGAATTCATTCACCAGGAAGGGATCAGCCACAGGCTGATGACACCCCAGGCTTATGGATGGAAAGCTTTCTGTGGGATTATCCCAGACTTGTGGATGGAAAGGTTTCCTTGGGAATATCCCAGACTCAAGGAGGGAGAACTTTCCTTGTGTCACGATCTGCTCGATACAAGCGGGGGTCGTGATGGTTCGTTATCTGATCTCAGGGTGCAAAAATACAGGGAAAACTCAAGTTGAATCAAAACACTACTCATTTATTGAATCAATAATGTGATAGATGGGAAAAAGAGAAAAAGAGATAAAGAAAGAAAAGGAAGAGTAGAGGAGGAGGGGGGGGAATAGCTACCAATGTAGAGACAAGTCCTCGTGGTCCTCTGCCAATAGATCCGTCTTCTTCCGTGGGGAGATCTCGAAGTTGGTTAATTCTTGAGGGCCTATAAAGTCTTTTCAGAGGCGAGGGGCTCCTGGCCAAAAAGGTGGGGAAAGCTGGTAACCATTGTCCTGTTACAGTGGACGTCACTGTTACGGTGGACGTCAACAGCAGGTAAGAGCAGGTACAGGACATTCTCGGCAGCAAAACTGTGTCCTGTCACGGTGGTCTGCACCAGGGTTTTGGTCCAGTGGACACAATGCTTGGCAGCCGGCACCGGGCAGGTCTCCAGACAATGCTTGGCAAGCTCCAACAGGGGCAGGCAGTACTTGGCAGACATCCCAGGGCGCAGGCAATGCCACCCTGCAGGCAATGCTCAGGTCAGAGCCAGGATTTCTCACAGGCATCCCACCTTAGTCAGGCCAGGGCCAGGGTCTCAGTCTCTGTCCCACAGTCTCTGTCCTGGGCTATGGCTATGAGGCAGATGAATCTCAAACCGTCTCTCACACCTTGGGAATACCCCAGACTGCTGGATGGAAAGTTTCCTTAGGAATACCCCAGGCTTATGGATGTAAATCTCTCCCCCAGGATGACTGGGGCGAACTGGGGATCTCTGTCAGCCTGGGAACATTTGAGCTCTTGCTTTTCTGCTGGAAATGCCAAGTGTGCAATGGAAGCAGGTAAATAATACATGTACATCACTCAGGTGTCCCAGTCAGGGATCGGGATCCAGGACAGAGTGGATCAATGGGTCACAGCCCCCCCTGCCCTCACATTTTCCAGCCTCTCCATCACCACCCAGCTCTGCTCCCTGGGCTCTGCTCCAGGACCCTCATTTCCCACCCAGACTGGGAGCAGGGATGTGCAGATGGATTATGCTGGGGGAGGAGTGGTCATCACCCCAGAAACAGGCTGGCAGTGAGCTCACAGAATTAATTCTGGTTCCTCCTGAATTCCTTGGCTCAGATCAGTCTGGTTAGCTCTCAGGGAAATGTTGAGTATGAAGGGCTGCTCTCAGCACATGCCGTACCTTTAGTTCCTAAACCAATTTTTGGATGTTTTATTGTGGTTTTGCTCATCCTGTGAAAATTTGTGGAATTTTATCTCTTTATTTCTGAAAAAACATCCCTTTTTTTCAGAGTTTTCTCTATTGCTGGTGTTTTCACAGTGCTCCTCTTGCCTTTCAGGAACACTGACTTTGGGTTTATTCCTCCTCTGTGATACTTTCAGCTTCCCTTGGGGGAAAAGTTTAATCTTTTATCTCTAATACAGAATCTTTAAGCAATATCTGTGCTGCTGAGAAGAACTTCTGTGAGCTGGACTTGATAATCCTTGTGGATCCCTTCCAACTCAGGATATTCTGTGATTCTAATACTTTTTCTTATTCCTCTTCTGTTTGCTCCTGATATTTTAAAAAAGCCCCTGGGATCCTGTTGTGAGGGTGAAGGTACTGCCAGGAAGTCAGGGGTGCTCAGTGAGGAAGGTCAGGGAAGCTAATGGGACCCTTGGGTGGAGGTTGGACAGAAGCAGAATGAGTGAGTGACAGTCGAGGCTTCCAGCCAGCTGGAAATTCCCTGATTTTGGGTGTTCCACAAGCAGAGATCCAGAAAATGCAGCCCTTGGTGGAGATCTCTGAGGTCTGCAGCCCTCAGTAATGAGCTTGTTCATTTTCTGTGTGTTTTGTGCTGGAGCTGCCTGGCAGGGGAACCAGAATATAAAAAAGCACTAGACACAGCTGCTCTGTACCCAAACACAAATAATTCTGTTCTGCAGAGGAGAGCCAGAGCCTCTCAGTGCACAGGGGAAGTTACAAGTGCAGAAATCAGGATTCTGCCCTGACCAGGAGCTGGTGGAAATCACAGCTTTCTCTACCCCAGAATGGCCCATTTATTTCTCTTTTTTGGCCTCGTGGGTATCCAGAGCATTTTTGCCTCTTATCAGTTCTCTTCAAGTTGAATGAAATGAGAGGAATAATTTGAATAACATATGCTGTAATGGACTCAAAGGAGCAGCTCCAGAGGGTCATGAGCTTCATCTGATTATCCTCTAAAGACTCTCAGCCCTGGAGCTGCCATGTTATCCCCCATTCCAGCCCACATTCCTAACACCAGGACAGATGTGAGCACCTACTCTCAAACTTCTCATTTTGGGGTTTATTATGTAAGAGTGTTCATAGAGACAATCACCTATACAATTCTTTGCATACATTCTTGCATACTGTAGTGTTTTCACTTCGCCTCCTCACACTAGGCGTTGATTTAGTGTAGTGAGTTGAGTTTATTTACTCATTTTCTGTTGTGAGATAGGAATTAGGAGAAATGCAAAGCAGGCTCAAAACCTTAAAGGTATAAAGATAGGTTCATTAAAGAAATAAAAGTAAAATAATAAGAATTAGAATAAACTTTCAGACACCTTTTTCCTCTCCACCTAATTTCGCTTTCTTTACCAACAACTGTTTTCCATCAACAGCATAAACCTAGAGACTTTTAGTCAGTTTACCACATTTAAATTAGGCTTTCATCAATTCAGCTGGGAGAGGAGGCTCTCCTGTCATGCCATGAAGACTTTCCCACAAGAACACAGTTCTTTTGTGGTTTCAATATCACAGTGAATCAGCTGCCTGGAAAAGGAAATCTGTTCACTGTGTGACAGTCCCTTTCCTCAACATACAGTTCTTCCTGCAACTGTTTTTGAGGATTCATCTCTGTTTAGTGGGGTACATTTTTAAGGATGAATTGGTTGGGTAGAAAAGCAACGGGTTTTATCTCTCTGGAAGCAAATTTCCCTCTGTTTTCTACCCTGAGGTAAGGGTTTCATATTTTCTCCTCTATTATCTATCCTGAGGTAAGGGTTTTCTTCTCTGTGGTAAGGTTCCCCAATACCAGTTATTTTAACTTCTGTTTGCATCAGCATGAGTGCCTTTGCTCAAGTTGTAGCTAGAATATTTCATCTCTTCAATTTATATGAGTTACAGGGAATAGTTTAACATCATAGTCCATTATCATGGCCTCACAGAAGAATTTCAGCTTAAAGCATCTCCTCTTCCTTTTTTGTCTTTCAGGGCATTTAGTCCTTCTTTCACTGCCCTCAGTGTCTCTGTGCTGATTTCTTCTGTGTCTTTACTTTTCTGAGTCCATCTGTGTACACAAAGAGTTGTAATCTCTCCCAGGTTCCATTATTGGTCACATGATTTCTGTTGGCAGTGGCCGGAGGCTGCTGCAAACTTTTCTCGGAGAGGCAAGGGAGGCAGGAAGGGCTGGGATCTCAGCAGTCAGGAGCTGTGGCAGGATCTCTGCTGGCAGCGACCAGAGTCTGCATTCCCCTCCTCGAGAGGGGGGGAGTGGCGGTGCTTCCGGAGAGGAGGGGGGACCTCAGTGCTTCCGGAGAGGATGGGGGGAGAGCAGGGGCAGCCAGGATCTCAGCGGTAACCCACCATGGGCTAATAGCTTCCCCTCCCCCTGCGCCGATGTCTGCATGCGAACCTCAGGTCTGGCTGCTGCCCCCAGCGCGGCAGGCTTGTCCCAGCTGAGTGGGCCTAGCCCTGCCCAGCTGGCTGCACGGCTCTGTTATTACCTGTTCAGAAGCCAGAAGCCAAGAGAGAAATCTTCAGGCTTTCCTCTCTTAAATTCGTGAATCACAGAGGCGTATCTAACATCTTTACGTGTCTAAACAGAGTATCTATCTTAGAATTAGCCAGCTAATTGGCTCTCCAGGCCTGCAGGAAGCAGTTAAGTTCCTCATGGGTAAAAATAACTTTTTTTAACCCATGACACATACATTCCCCAAGGACTTTTGGGAGGAAAGAGCCCAGTTCTCCTGGCACACCCTGGACCCTCCCTGGTTGAGCTGTTCATCCAGGCTCTCTGGGAAGCACCAGGAGTGTTTCCCACATTTCCCACATTTCCCACATTTCCCATGCACCATGGCCACTGATCAGCTATTCAGGCTCTCCTGGGCCCTACCACATCCACCCCAGGGCTCTGGCTGAAGGTGTTGTGCCTTCAACGAGCTGAGTTTGGTTTGTTTATGCCTGTTCTGTGGGAAGCACCATTTGCTCTGCTCTGGATGCTGTCAGAGCCAGCCTGAGGGATGAGCAGAGGGGTGAGGGTGAGGGATGGGTCCTGCCCTGCCGAAGAGAACTTCACATCCCTATAGATGTTCCTATGGATCTGGATTTTTATTTTCCAGAGATCTGGTTCTGATCTTCAGTTTTACAAAGAAATGCTTTTCTTCTCCTGAGAGATTCAGTCATTGAGCTTGGAAAATCTCCCTGAAACCACTGAGTCCAATCATCCCCAGCTCTGCCAGGACCACTAGTAACCCCTGTCCCCAAATGTCACATCCACAGGGCTTTAAATCCCTCCAGGGATGGGGACTCGACCCTTGCCTTGGGCAACGGTTTTGGTGAAGAATTATTTCCCATATCCACTCTGAGCCTCCCCTGGCCCAGCCTGAGGCTGTTCCCTCTCCTCCTGTACCTGTTCCCTGGGAGCAGAGCCCGACCCCTGGCTGTGCCCTCCTGTCAGGAGGATGTAGCGTCAGTGCTGCTCCTGGAGATGAAGCCCCCAGGTGTTTTGCAGGGTTTAGGAACAGGAGGTTCTGTGCCTGGTGCAGCTCCCAGTGCTGACACATCCCAGAGCACCTGGAACCCTCCACCCTCACCAACACCTCCCGATGGCTCAGCAGCCACCTGGAGCTCACCCAGAGTGACTTTAACCCTCCCAGCCCTGAGAGTAGCCCTTTGGGGCCAGCTGGTTCAGTTATGGGGCAGCAAAACCCACCTCAGCTTCCCCCTGGAAAGGGCTGCCCGTGCCTTCCTGTGGGATGCAGGCTCCAGGTGTGACCCTGGCAGGTTCTGCTCTCTAATCTGGCCCCAGGCTGTGCTCACAGGTAACCCCAGGCTCCCCTAATCCCTAATAATTGCCCATCACTCTTCGCTGGAAGCTGCTCTTGGCTGACAAGGTTTGCTGGCCAAGGTGTTCATTTCCAGCTCCTGAAAGCCTGTGCAGTGTGGCTCGGACACGTGGGCTCTGCTGGGAAATGCTGCTTCATCATCTGACAGTCCATAAATGAAGCAATTTCATGCCAAATAGCAGCCTCTGACAAACTCCCTGCATGAAAGTCCTCTTCCTTTTGTGTGACATTTCACCACTTCTTTTTCTTCAATATTTCTGACATTTTTCCCATTACTGCAATGAAGTTAAGGAAAGAAGGAACTCATCACTTCCTCTTCTTGGGGAAAGGATGAAAAGGGAATGCAACAAAAATTAGAGGGGAAGGTAGCTAAGCTGTGGTAGTCGAGTGGAAGATGTTGGGCTGAAGATCAGTGCCTATGAAGATGTGATAATAATTGTCATTAATGGTGTTGGTATCAGATCAACCCTGCAATGGAATTACCTGGAAAAACAGCACCCTACAAATATGATTGGCTGTGTTTCCTGAAGGGGGTTCCATTCCTGTGTTTCTGAGTGGTCATTTTGTGCCTTAGCTTCTGGAATTTTCCACCAGAAAGCTGACCCTGGGCTATGCCAGCAGCTGGAAATGCAGATTTTGAGGCATTCCCAGTATAACCTGTCTGTGTTTGTTGTTTGTCTATAACACATCCATGCAGTGTGCAGGGCAGGACTGGTGAAAAAAGGCAAATTTAATTCCATTCCCACTCTGGCAGCCTCATAACACATTTTGCAGAGTTTTCATTCTCCCTCCAGGTCACTTTGCCACGTCACAGGGCTGGCACTGAGCAGGTCCTGGCTCCTGGCTGCTCCCACAGGCTCTGGAAACTGTCACGTCTTCAGAGCTTAAATCCCTCTCCTCAGAGGTGGGGGAATTTCTTTTCTCTTCTATCACATTTAAATGGTTTGCCTGTCAATGTGACTTAAAATATCTGCCTGTTGGCTCTTTGATTTCAAACTTGGGATGCTGAAAGCTGTTCTGTTTCAGTTTGGTTTTGCTTGGTGTCTGAGCAAGGCAGGTCACACGAGAGGGCAGTGCCAGTGTCACAGCTGGGTCTGCATGGAAGGAATCCTCTTCTGAAGTTCACTTTTGTCTGCAGAACATTTGCAAGGGCAAGGGGCCAAGAACTTCTGGAAACTGAGGGGAAAAGTGGGTCAGCTCTGCTGATATAGTATTAGAAATAACCCCAGGAATCCTGATGCAGAGGCAAGTGAGCTATTGACTGTGGTTTCTATGCCACAGGACATCTGGACAAAAGCCTAGCAGCAATTATTTAATAAATGTGTAGAATCAATGATTTTGCTCCATCCCTGGAAATGTCCAAGACTGATTGGATGGGGCTTGGAGCAGCCTGGGATAGAGGAAGGTGTCCCTGCCCATGGCAGGAGTGGCACTGGGATGATCTTGAACATCCCTCCCAAAACCAAACCATTTTGTGATTCTGTGATGTGATAAAATAACCAGATTATTTGAAACTTTCTCCCAGTTTGTAAAGATTTCCCCAGATTCTGAGGATTTGTTTCACAAGACAAGCCTGCTAAGCACTAGTTCTGTATGGAATCAGGGAATATTCTGAGTGAGAAGGGACACACAGGGATCATCCCAGCTCCTGTCCCTGTTCAGACCCCCCAACAATCCCACCCTGGACATCCCTGGCAGTGTTGTACAAACGCTCCTGGATCTCCAGGGCCGTGCCCATTCCTTGGTGCCCAGCACCCTCTGGGGAAAGAACCTTTCCCTGATCTCCAGCCTGACCCTGCCCTGACAAGCGTGGTTCTATAAAAGGCTGTGTAAAACCATTTTTCTGGAATTATCCTGCAGGATTCCTACTGCCAGTGAGGGAGGAGGAGTTTGTCCTTCATCTCAAGTGACTCAGATGAGGATGTTGGTGGAGGAAGGGCTGAGGAGGACTGCAGCAGGCAGGGCAGGGACTGTGCAGGTGTTAGACACGTCCCCTCCTGTCCCACACACCTTGTCCCCTCACTGCTCTGCCTCCAGCAGGGCAGACACTGCATGGGCAGGGACCCTGAGAACTCCTCCCTCAGGAAGCATCTGGCTCATCTTTCTCCCACAGAGAGAAGTTTCCCAGGGCTGTCAGACCAATCTGACTGCGTTTTAATTAAACTTCACTTACAGTGAGCTGTTCTGTGGGTTTTTGTTGTTCTCAGCTAGGGGAATGAGAAGGATACTCGTGCGCTTAAGCATCCTCCTAAACGTTCATTTAGTTAAATTCTGCACATCGTATTTGACTTTCAGCAAAATAATTGTGATGCAATTAGTTATCTGGATTAGCACAAAGGCTCCAGTGCTGGGTGTGTGGAGAACACAAAGCCAGCACTGGCACTCCCAGCAAGTCTCACTTTAATGAGGATTTGCTTCTCTAATTTCACTCCCAACTCTTTTTAAAGGGCTTTTCCATAGGTAAGACCTTAGAGAAGAAATGCTGCCTGTGCTCTTCAGAAATGAACTGGTTTTGGAGATGGCCACAGTTGCTCAGATCCTGCATCCTTGAATCCCTGGAAGTGTCCAAGGCCAGGCTGGATGGGTTTGGAGCAGCCTGAGACAGTGGGAGGTGTCAATGGGATGGGATGGGATGGGATGGGATGGGATGGGATGGGATGGGATGGGATGGGCTGCAAGGGCCCTTCCATCCCAAACCATTCTGTGACATCCTTTGATCATCACATAATAGTTTTACCTTCTGTAAACACTTTTCACTGTCATGGAATTAATTTTAAGATGGAATGTAGTGGGTTTGGTCTCTTTTCTATTTCAGACTTGGCTGTCTGATACTTTGCCTTCTGTGAATGGTTTTTTTGGCATTTGGGGAAAGCAAAAACAAGCTGAAAAACAGAAGTAGAAAACAGAATACAAAACTGTAAAGCCATTTCAGACAGCCTGTGTTCTCTCATGTCATCCACATTGTTATGTTGATTCTAAATATCCGGGCAGGGAATGTATCCCTAAAATATTTCTTTTTCTGATGGAAAAAAAAATGGATTTCAGTACAGTAGATAAATCCTTTCTCATTTTATTCCTACTTCTATTGAAATACTATCTTGACATTTTCCCATTCGCAGAGTAATGCTGTATGAGTAAGGATGGGGATTGTTGTTAATTTTAACTATATGTTTTAAAGTTTCTAACAAGAATATAAAAATGACCCAGGTTATGTAATTATTCCTCTTTCTGCAGTGAAATATTGAAAACTTTTTTGAAGAATCTTGATCATTTTTCAGAATTCTTGTATTAAAAACCTTCTTGTCTGTACCTGCATGTTGACACACATGTAAATATTCACACATACACACAGAATTCCCATTAATGTCTCTGCTTTGTGCCTGGGGGCTGGAAGACCCTGGAAATGAGAGCAGTGGGAGCTGGCCCTGAGCAGTGGGAAGGTCCTGGCAGAGATTCCCATTCCTGTGGTCTCAGCTCATGAGAATTTTGCTCAAATGAGGAGAAATTCTGTGTGGCACCGGGACTTTCCTCCTGGCCCACATGTGGCTGCCCTCCACACTCTCCAAACACATCCTTGGGTGGCTCCACAGCTCCATCACTGTGTCCAGGGCACACACTCTGCAATGTCAGGACATTTCCCCCTGGCTTTGTTGTGAACGTTTCTTTTTCTAAGCATTTTGCTTTCCAGGAAACACAGCAGAACTAATTTCAATAATTGCTTTGGCTGAATCGATTACAGAGACTTTGTATGTCCCCAGAATTTTGATGAACAAGTAAAGCCAGGAAGTTACCTTCCATATAAACCTCTGTGCACTTTTATGGGCCCTGATTATCACTGATTTCTCTGCTCAAACCGTGCTGTTCACGGCCACTGGAGCCCCTCACACTCACAGCTGTCACATCTCAGAATTCCCCTCATGAGGGGAAGTTTCCTCAGCTTTCAGACCAATGCTCATTTTGCTGGGCCAGTTTCTTTCTGCTGCTTTGTGTCAAGGTCCAGCTGTAAAAACAATGAAAAATGTATCCCCAAGGCAGCCAGGGTCCATCATATCCAGCATCTCCATAATGACCAAAAGGAATGAGCAGTTACTTTTCAGTGAGTTTCTTTTTGCCATGTCTTGCACAGCACAGGCTACACTTCCTTGAGATCCTGTGAGAAAGCCATGGTAGACCATAAGAAATGATCCCACTGCCCTTGCACCATGCCTGGACACCTGCTGGAGCCTTCTGCCAGCTCTGCCCCAGAGCACCCAGGTTCTGTGCCAGTGAGCTGAGCCCATGGCTCTGCTCTTCCCCAATAACATCTCCTGGTTTCTGTCTCTGTGTTTGTCTGCTCTGGATTTCCAGCTCTGTTTTACTCCTCCTTCACCTGATGTGCTGGGGGTAAGGGGGGGCTCAGCAAACAAGGGAGGAAGGAAGAAAACTGGATAAACTGGAGAGTTCTCCGGTACTGCTGGGGCTGTGCTGGGCAGGGCCTGGGCTGTGGAGCAGGACTGGGCTGTGGGGCAGGGCCAGGATTGTGCTGGGGCAGCCACTGGGCTCAGCAGGGGCTGGTGGAGGGCAGGATGAGGCCCGTGGGGCCCTGTGCCCTAACTTGTCCTGCCCATGGACAGATCCCCCAAGGTCCCACACATCAGAGAGCTGTTGAGTGAAACCCAAATGAATGTTTGGTCTCTGCTCCCTGGGACAGGGACAGCACCCAGGGAAGGGCTGGAGCTGTGCCAGGGCAGGGTCAGGCTGGAGATCAGGGAAAGGTTCTCCCCCCAGAGGGTGCTGGGCACTGCCCAGGCTCCCCAGGGAATGGGCACAGCCCCGAGGCTGCCAGAGCTCCAGGAGTGTTTGGACAGCCAGGGATGCCCAGGGTGGGATTGTTGGGGGTTCTGGGCAGGGATAGGAGCTGGATCAATGATCCCTGTGGGTCCCTGCAGCTCAATATATTCCCTGATCCCACGATTCTGTGAGGCTGCAGTATTCCCAAGCAGCAGAAGTCCATCCCTGCTTCCCAGTGCTCCCACCTTGCAGTGCTGCAGCAGCTCCGTCGTGCTTTCCTACTCTGTGACATTTCAAGTGACACAGAAAACAGAACAAACAAAACCTGAAATTTCCTGTAATATCCATCCAGAACAATTTATCACTGGGGACCAAAAAATACAAAACACATTTTGGTCAATATTGGATTGATTTAAATATTTTTAATAGGTTTAATGGAGTTTAAATTATATCTGGCACACTCTTAACTGTTCTAATAGGACAGGAAATTTTGGAAAAACTTGATACAAGAATAATTTATGTGGCTGCTTTCTGCATTGCTGTGCAGTAAATCAGCAAAAATGGATGTAAGTGATTTTTACAACTCCTGTCTCTGAGGACTGTCACCATGAAAACTTCTTTTGAAGGTCAGCAGATGCTTTTAGTTCAGCCTCCCTTGGCCCATTCAGGATTTAAAGCTCTTAAATGGCAACAAGTAAACTTTTTTTTTCTACCAGAAGAGTATTTTAAATCACTTTAAATACCAGGAGAGATTTATTCCAGTTTGTGGGATCCCATGGTTAGTGCTGTAGAATGGAGAAACCTGTGGTTTGCCAAGGCAAGTGTAGAGAGGGATGTGCCTGAAACCCCAGCTCCTGCTGAAGTTCCTGTGGTTCTGTTTGGTTCAGACCTGGAGCTGGGAGTGTGAATGATTCCATGGAATGTGGACAAGCTTTTACTTTCCCCTCTGTGTTTGTGCCTCTTTGTGCACTGAGACAAGATGAACGAGGTGGTTTCCAAGGTTGATCTCAGGGCAGTGTCAGCCCAAATCCCACCCATCCCATCCCATCCCAGCTGTCCCGAGGGAGAGGAGGGACCTCAGTGAGGGCAGGGTGGCTCCTGCCATCCCCAGCAGTGACCTGGCTCGTGCTGGAGCCACCCACGGGGGATGGTCCCCACATTTCCTGGCGACCCAGGGCACCTCCCTGTCCCTTCCCAGAGGCTGCTTCTCGACTGGAATTTGGACAGCCTGGTTATTACCCAGCTCTCACTGGGGTTTCTCCTCTTTCCCTTTAGTCTGGACTGTGGTTTCTCATTCTCCCACGGCCCCAGCAAAGAGCTGCAAGCCCAGGGGTGACACCAGCGGCTGCCGGGGCTCTTTTCCACTCAGGATTCCTCAGGATCTGGCCGGGGTTGGATGAGGAATGTGCTCTGCAGCTGATCTGTGCTGACAGGGAGCGGGGGCACCAGACCAGAGCTTATCCACAAGCACACCACAAGGAGGCTGCTGGTGAATGGCAATTAAACGAGGGGATTTCACGTCTTTCCTCCTCCTATTTTCTGATCTGTTCTCATTAAAAAAAAAAAAAAAAAAAAAAAAAAAAAAAAAAAAAAAAAGAGAGAGAAGAAGGAAAAAAAGTTCCGTTTCTGTTGAAGCGAGCGGTGTGTCCTTGTTCTGCAGGAGGGAGCGTGGTCGGGTCATCGTTAGCAGCTGTCTCAGACGAGCGGGAGGTTTGTTTTGATTCCAGCTGCCCTCGGAGGGTGAGCAGCCGCCCCCTGCCAGGGGCTCCTCTCTGCAGATTCTGCCTCAGACCCGCATCCCTTGAACACCGCGCCTCGGTGCTTTCAGAAAAAATCCCTTCCAGAGACTTGGGGAACTTTGGTCCAGCAGGGAAAGGCACAAGAATTAATTGAAAATTCCTGTTCCAAATTAGAAGCACGGCTGTGCCGGCGAGGCTGATCAAACAGAGCAAACTGCCGTGGAAATGCAGGAATGTGCCCATTGGCATCGCTGCACCAGGACGGGTTTTTCTCCAGGATGATACCCTTGATCTCACCACAAGCTGTCAAGTGTGACACGGGGCAAGTGCTGGAATCAAACATGCTGTCACACAGCACAGGCCTTATCAACAGAGATAACAGCTCCTTCCTACGGGACATCAGGGCTGGAGACGGCTCCTGGTGACAGAGCTCCCGGAGCTGAGTCACCGCTCCCACCTCAGCTCCGCGCCCGGAATAGACGCGCTGTCTGCTCTGGGGGTTGTTGTTTCTCTTCTCCCTTTCCCCATAAACATTTTGGAGGAGTGGGCAGAAGGAAAAACTTCTCTGTGAGGCAGAGGCACCGTGAGCGAAGGGATGGAGCGGTGATGCTGTAAAAACGAGGGGGCGGTGGCAGACCAAACCCAGCACGGGGAATTTGGAGGACTTGCTGGAGAGCTCCTGCTGCTTTCCGTGTTCCATTTCCACCCAGAGTGCCCTGGGCAGCTGGCCAGGAGCCGAGAGGAGCCCTCACATACAGCCAGGACCCTGTCCTGGTCTGAGCAAACAGAGCAGCACGGAGAAGAGACGCTCCCGGTGCCTGCCAGGGAACGGCCAGCCTGGAAAGGACAGGATAAAATCCCTTCCCAGCTGGAGCTCCTCCCTCCAGCCCCCTCCAGAACAAACAAACTGAAACCAACAGACTTTAATTTTACACTTTTAAAGACATTTCCTCGGGTGCTTTAGTGCAGTGGGAAGATGGGAAATGGTGTCGCATCAGTTCCAGGGGGTGCAAGTGAACCGAACCCGTGGGTCCCTGTCTCGGCTGGGGCTGTGACCCTGCAGCTGCATCTCTGTTGCCCAGTGCTGCCGTCCAAGCCCATGGCTCCCAACCTGTGGCTCCACATAGCTCTGAAATTCCTGAGAAATTTTCTTCATATTCCTGTCTATTAATAGGGGAATATTTTGTTTGTTTTCCTGAAGCAAATTCCTATTTCTGATCCTATCTGCTTCTTCCACATTATTCTTTCATAGTTTGCATTTGCAGGTTCATGAGCCTCTTGATGGCCTGTGCAGCTTCCCAAGGGCCGTGACAGGAGGAGGGCACCTTCCAGATAAAACAATTATAATCAAATAAAGAGGAATAGTTATTATATAAACAACCAGTACAAAAGTAGAATCTTTCCATGGAGAGGCTAAATGACAGGCTTAATGATGAACGGGACAGACTAATTAGAGGTTTCATAACTCATTAGCATCAAAATGCAGGAATGTTTTAAAGCCAGACAAGCTGGTCAGTGCAGCAGTTCCAGGTGCCAGCAGCTCACCCAGCAGAGCCAGAGGGAATCCAGGCTTTGGGCTGGTCCTGTCCTGCAAGCAGAGGATGGAAACTGAAGGAAAACCTGCCCAACTGTCCCTCTGTGTGTGTGTGTTCCTGGATATTGCTTCACACTCCCCAGAAGAGAAAGGGGGTTAAATGCTGCTCCCAAATTCCCAAACACTAACGAGGGGTGGTTTATCTGCCCCTGTGAAAAAGACAGGTAAAAACCTTCCAAAATTCCTGTGCTCGATGACTTCCTGGAGCAAGGACTTACAGTATTTTTTCATATACTTCATGGGGAAAAAATTACTGCTTTTGCTATATTTTGATAGCTAAAATGAGAGAAATACTAAATTCATCATGCTGGGATGAGTCCGATTATGTGTATTGGGTCCTTGGGGATGAAAGAGTAGGACTGTGTAACTCAGGTGTTTTATCATCTGTCTGCCCACCTACCTTCCTGACTGTCTGTCTATCTATCTATGTATTCATTATCTATCCATCTATTAATTTATCCATCCATTCCTTTATCTATCTATTAATTTATCCATCTATCCATTTATCTATCTATCTATTCATCTATCTATCTATCTATCTATCTATCTATCTATCTATCTATCTATCTATCTATTCATTTATCCATCTATTCATTTATCCATCTATTCCTTTATCTATCTATTACTTTATCTATCTATTAATTTATCCATCTATCCATTTCTCTACCTGCTTATGGACTCACCTCCATACTCACCTCTCTGCCCATTTTCTGTGCAGGACACCCACTAAGAGATTCATCCCATGGAAGTGCCGAGGGAAGCATATGAAGCAGTAAATTCCCTCTCCCTCTGACCAAACCCCGTTTCCCTGAGCAGAGTTGGGATCATCCCACAGGCTCTTCCAGGTGAAGCTGCAGGCACAGACCAGGTGTGGGGCTGAGGTGCCGCCCGTGAGCCCCACCTGGAGGGAGCTGCCCCAGGTGCTGCACTGGAGCAGCCTCGGGAGGAGCCTCGGGAGCAGCATTTGGAATTCTGCAGCGCTTTCACCCTGCCGATGGAAATCTCATGCATAATGAGAAGAAAACCTTGGAGATTTGCCTGGCTGAGAGAAATCCAGCTGATTTGGAGTTGGCGAATTTGGGAAAGCAAAATCGGAACGAGTCCTTTGGCAGGCATGGCAGGGGATGCCAGACGTGATGAGCATGGGGCCGTCCTCCCTGGCTGCTGTCACAGAGCACCGTGCTGACACAGCTGCAATTCCTGATGGCCCTGGAGCAGATGGATTTCCTGGCAGTCCTGGGCAGACACAGTGGGGCCCAGCCACAGGGACCTCGGGAGCTGGGACAGTGCTGACACGGGATGGGGGTGGCACAGCCCTGGCTACACACAGGGGTTTTGTCTGTGAGAACCTGCCATGCAAATTTTAGACTCACAGATTTTCTGTAAATGAAACACAGAAGGCAGAAATGTAATGCAGAATCTCTGCTGACTATATCCCAGTTTTGGCTTTATTTAAAGAAGATGCTGTTTTATAATCATTCTGATTCTCTGATTCTGATTTTTCCAAATTCTCTCTTCCAGAACATCACCTCTGTTTCCTACCCACAGGGGACATGAGATATTTGGTGGCAATAATTGCCTTCAAAAATTGCAACCTTCTTTAAATCCTTAAACTGGTAAATCCTTAAACCAGTAAATGTTTTTTTCCGGCCTGTGGAGTCACTGGATTACAGGTCTTCACTCCTCTAAAGGGTTGAGAGCCAAAAACTACAGCTGGAAATGGTGCCAGATTGGCCAAAATGGGGGAAAACCCACAAAATCTCAACCACATTTCTGCTTTTATGCATTTTTTTTTTCTTTTTAGTAGAACAACCTGCCCCCTCAAATACCTCAGAAAGGGAACCCTTGAGGCCTGTGGCCCTTGAGAGCAGAGATGTTTTGTGAGGGTTGATGTGTTGCTGATCAGCCACTGGCAGGTGAGTGACTGGAATTCTCCATAGCATATGTAGAAAGGCAGAGAGATAAAACAGCCTTAAAAACACTGGAAAGAGCAACAAAACCGAAGGAGCTAAATGGAATTCGCTCCCAACAGCTGCTCGGTGCCGCCGCTCGCTGCTGGTGAGAGCTGCTCAGGCTCAGGATTCTGTTTCCTCAGCCCCATCTCTACGTCACGGCAAAAACAACAGAAAAGCTTCCTCATTAAGCACAAAGCTCCTGTCCTGCATGCGGGTATCCCGGGACATTTGCATGTGAATGATGCGATCCTCAGCCAAGCTGGGCACGCACAGCTCGGTCCTGTGGCTGCCGCACAGGGAAGGAGTTGCTGGGCTCCCCTCAGCAAAACCCGGCTGGAGCAGAGGTCCGGGAAACAGAGCACTGACACGTCGGGAAGCCGGCAGACACTCAGGGATTCTCGCACTGTATCCCAATATTCCAGCCAGGAGAGCCCCGTGTGGCCGGAGCTGAAGCCCTGGCACGATGAAGGATTTGTGATCTCACAGCTCTCTCTTCTAAAAGGAAACAAGGATGTTGGCTCCTCTTGGCTGCAACATCTAAAAAGCACCATCTGACTGTGCTTTTTCTCCTAACAATTCAAGGAATGTTGATCTCCTGTCATCACAGAATCTCAAGATCAGTCATGTTGGAAAAGCCCTCCCAGCCCATCAAGTCCAAGATGTGCCCACCTTGTCCCCAGCCCAGAGCTCTGGGTGCCACCTCCAGGAATTCCTGGGACACCTCCAGGAATGGGCACTCCAAACCTCCCTGGGCAGCTCCTGCCAAGGCCTGAGCACCCTTTCCATGGAGAAACTCCTCCTGAAATATTGATATAATATTGGCATCTGTGATGCAGTGATCAGTCACTGCCCAGTCACCCTTCATTTCCTTTGCCGTGTGGATTTGGCAGCAAAGGGCTATGCCTGATTTAGCAAAGATCAGTTTATCCCTGGTGGAGTTATTTCACTGTTCAGCACCATTTTTTGGTAGTAGATTTCATTTACTTTTGACTGTTGACCAAGGGGTAATTGATACCTATCCACATCTTTTAAACACCATTAACCCAATGATGGAACAAACATAGAGAAGCCCATTAATTCAAATATACATAATCAAAAAGTCACGCGTGCTAAATTAGATATACAGTTAGAGCAAGAGATTCCATCTGTTCAAACTTTCTAAGAGCTAAAGTAGCTGAGATGAAGCCAATTTTGGTAACAATAATAAAATTAGACTGCAGAATTACAGGCTCTGTGTCTCACAATTTATTCCCTTTCTCCTAAATCATATGAATACAATCACCTTCATCCCTACATTGTTCTGCTTTTCTTTTGACTATTAAATCCACCAACCTTTTTCAGTGAAAAGCAGAACAGAAGCTGTGGAGCTGCTGAAATGCCATAGGAAAATGTGTCATTAATTTCCTGAGAGCAGTAATTTGAAATATTTCACACGCTTCCTTCAGCCAGTCACCACTTGTTCAACACAAGCAAATCAGCATTAAATTACAGCACTGACCCTTGGGTACAATCACTGGAATGCTGCTGGGTTGGTAGCTCTCATGCTATGTCACACAGACCTGGAGCTGGAGCTGCTCTACACCCCATGGGCCCATCAAACCAAACACTTGGGAGAGTCCCAGGCAAAAAAATCGTTTGTTGTTGCAATAATTTAATGCTTCAGACATGAAAAATGTCAGCTGGGTAAAGGAGAGCAGGAGAGGAGAGTGGCTGTAAATCCTCCAGGGTGCCTGTCTGTGCCATGGCTGGGACAGTCATGTCCCCAACCCACAGCTGGGCTGGAGTCCCCAAATGGGTCCTGTGTCTGACCTCAATGCCACAGCTGGGCTGGCAGTTCCTGTAGGACCCAGCTCCCCTGGCACCCAGCTCCCGTGGGACCCTGCTCTTGTGGGATCCATCTCCTGTAGGATCCAGGTCCAGTGGAACCCAGCTTGAGTGGGACCCAGCTCCTGTGGAATCCATCTCCTGTGGGACCCAGCTCTTGTGGAACCCACTTCCTGTGGGATCCAGCTCCTCCTGTGGCACCCATCTTCTCTGGGACCCAGCTCCTGTGGGATCCATCTCCTGTGGGACCCAGCTCTTGTGGAACCCACTTCCTGTGGGATCCAGCTCTTCCTGTGGCACCCATCTTCTCTGGGACCCAGCTCCTGTGGGACTCAGTTCCTCTGGGCCCCAGCTCCTGTGGGATCCATCTCCTGTGGGACCCAGCTCCTCTGGGATCCACCTCCCATGGCCCTTGTGTGACTGCAGTTCTCTCCCAGAGCAGGAACTGGGCCTGCACATTATTCTTTTAATGTTCCAACCATTTTTATCTTTCTTTCTCCCTCCACTACAATGCTCAAACCTGACAGCCATGGGATTTTTTTTTATTATAAATATGTTTCCATTAAAAGACTCTGGTCTAGATATTCCTGTGGGGAAACAATACATCTCAAAAATAATTTTACCACTGAATACTTGATCCTTGACACAAACACATTTCCAGGACTTGGAGGAATACAGGTGATATGTCATCTTCCCTCAGAATTTCAACAGGGAGTGGCATTTCCTGGGCAGGGGGAGAAGGTGAGCAGGGGCTGTGCTGGGGAAGGGTTTGCAGTGTGACCCTGGATCGGGAGCAGAGCCAGGTGCCTGCCTGGAATGCCAATGGCTGCAGCCACGGTGCTGCAGCATTTATCTTTTGTCCCCTGAACACGAATCTCTCCTGCTCTCAGCCTGGTGTTTCCTTCTGAAGAGAAATTTCTGACACTGCAGAGCATTTTTTATCCCCAGTATTTTTATCCATTGTGCATTGTCTTTCTAATTTTTCAGGAATTCTTCTCCCTGAGGTTCTTACATATTTATCTGTGTAGGGGTTGGGAGCTGGACTGGGTGTCACACCATGATGTCAGCCATAAAACCTGGGACTGAGAAGAATTCATTTTTCCCTCTTGGGAAGCCATGAGTGGGTGCCACAGCAGCTGAGAATATGTGAGCCAGCATTAAAGTGTTCCCAGATCAACCCAGAGAGGTTATTTGGCATTTTTCATAGATATTTATGATTCTGCAGAATTAGCAAATCATATTTAAGTATATGAGTCTTTTTAGCCTGAAAACAAAAATAAAGCAGAAACAGCAATGTGTAAATCTAGAGCAGTGAAAATGAGTCAAGGGACTTTACAAACCCTGTTTAAAGATGAATTTCTAATGAGATACGACATGAAATTAATTAATCCAGTGTGACTTGGGTGATCAACACAACAGCTCCAATTTATCACGAGGAGGGAGTATAACTTTACTACAGGTTTTTGAGGGAAGTTGTAGGAAAAGCTGTCAATAAAAACATCCAGGGCAAACTGCTGAGGACAATGTTGGTGTTTGTAACAGCCCCAAATAAAGGAAGGGTTTAACACCCAAATAAAGAGATTTAAGCTCCAGGCTGCAGCACTTTCCCAGGTCCCCAGAAGGTCGTGGAGTGTCATGTCCCAAAGCCCTACAAAGTGTGTCAGGTACCTTCCTCCTCTGGGTTGGCTCTTGCCTATAATCCTGGGTCCTCCCTACTCCAATTTGCATTTCTCCTCCCTGAGTTCCCCTCTGTGTCACCCCGTGGTTAATTCCAAGCACAATCCAGCTTGAACCTGTCCCCTCTTGCTGGTGACATCACCAGAGGGTGATGCCAGAACCAACACTGTCACAGAGAGTTCCTAATTAAAATAGCTGCTAAAAATCCTCAAATGAAATGTGAATAAAGATGACTTTTTTTTCTTTTTTTTCTTCCCCAAGAATTTAGTGAGTGAAATAACCAGCTTACAAATAAATGGAGTTGTAAATAAAACAGGGTGCAGTGCCAGGTAGCCTGGGTGCTGGGCCCGTTGTAATTGTAAAGGTTGCCACCATGGTGAAAATAAATTACGTTTATGCATTGTCTGTGAGTCAGACACTGGGCACAGAGTAACAGCTGAGAGGCAAAGCTTTCACAATTCTATTAACTGTAATGGATTTGGAGGTTCAAACACACCATTTATCATCCAAGGCCCACCCAAAATGAAAAGCAATATGTAGAGCTAATTAAATACCAGTGCCAGCAATTAACTGCTCCCCAGAGGTTCCGATTTCCCAAGATAAAGGAGTGGAACTCAGGGATTTCTGGAACCAGAGGAGCATCACTGGGCTGTGTCCAGTTCTGGACTCAGCACAGGGAAGGTGTGGAGCTGCTGGAATGAGCCTGGTGGAGGCCACGAGCAGCTCCCAGGGCTGGAGCCAGGGGTGGCCTGTCCTGCCCGGGCTGTGGCACCGATTAATCACTTTATCCCTGCTCTGCCCTGCAAATTCTTTCCCAGTACCAAACTCCTGTCTCTGAGCTCCACCAGGGCTCTCAATGCTTCACAGGCTCAGCAGCAGCAGTGCAGAATTAAAGCTGATGCCTGGATTCTCCCAAGACTCTGCTGGACGGATTAAACGCATTTTTCAACTGCTCTTCTAAAGCTTCAAGCCAGGAGAAAAGCAGCAGCTCGGATCTCTAACAAGGGTGCCTTTATTTATCAGCTGGAATAAGGCTGATGCACAATGCCTTGGCGAGGCAGACGTGTGGCTGGAGGACAGGGAGGGATGGATTCCTGCTCTGCCCAAAGCACCTGGGGCAGCCAGGAGACAGGGGGGCTGAGGGGGCAGAGGAAGCTCAGAAAGCCTCAATCCAGGGTCTCCTCCAGTTCAGCCTCGTGTAGGGAACCCTGTCCGAGTCCAGCCTTGGATGGGCACCCCATGCCCCTTAAACAGTGCCCACAAAGCCAAGTTTTCTCATTTTTGGAACATTTCCAAGGGTATTCCCACAGCCTCAACCCTGATGACAGAGACATTTCATAGAACCGTAGAATGTCCTGAGCTGGGAGGGACCCACAGAGATCATCCCAACCCTTGTCCCTGCCCAGATCCCCCAACAGTCCCACCCTTGGCATCCCTGGCAGCACTGTCCAAACACTCTTGGAGCTCTGGTAGCTTCAGGGCTGTGCCCATTCCCTGGGGAGCTGTTCCAATGCTTATTCCACCCTCTGGGGGAAGAACCTTTCCCTGATCTCCATCCCAAATCTCCTGGCACAGCTCCAGCTGTTCCTGGATCCTGTCCCTGGAGGACAGCAGATGGGAGCTGCCCTCAGGAGGAGCTGCAGGTCTAACTTCAGCCTCCTCTTCAGTCTCTGCTACACGGAGAGCTGTTTTTTACAGCTACCTGGAAAGTCCTGGGTGCTTGTTATGGTTTGAAAAAAAGTAATTTTTTCTGGTAAGGATTTTTTGCAATTTCCTGTGAGTATGACTCCCTACAGGCTTAGAGGTCCCATTAATTGGCTAATTGTGAGATGGACTCTAGCTAGCCACTTAAAAGACTTAGACTGCCTCTGTGGGGTACATTTTAAGAGAAGTGAAACATAGGTTTCATTCTTTTTAGAGTTCCGGTGTTGAAACAGTAACATCTCTGTGCAGCCCAGCTGGCCCACCTGGGCCTGGGGCCATGCTGGGCCAGGCCCCTCTCTCTGTCCAACGAGGGGGGAGAGGAGCACGATGAGAACGTGGCCCCACTGCTGCCCGTCCCCGCCACCGCCTCCACTGCCGCTCTTACTGCGGCTCGTGCTGCTGTTGCCGTTGCCACTGCTGGGAAGCTCTCAGCGCTGGGCCAAGCAACCCCACCGCCGCTCGCAATGCAGCTTTCCTTCCTTTTCGCTCCCTTGGGAGCACCGATGCTGCCAAGATGTCGCAAGGCAGCCATTCCTGCCTTCTCTGTTCTCTCGCTTCTCTGAGAGGGATTTCCAACAGCCTCCAGCCGCTGCTCAGCAGGGTCATGTGGCCAACAACAGAACCAGGGAAGAGAGTGAGTGCACTAAAGAGACTCAGATAACAGCTTTAAGTGCAGAAAATGGACTCAGAGAAGTAGGACACAAAAGAAACCAACAGAGACACCTAGGTCAGTGAAAAAAGGACTGAGAGTCCAGAGGGAAGGAAGAAGAGATGCTTTAAACTGAAAGTCTTTCATGAAACCATGATAATGGACTAAAATTCCTTGTAAACTCATATGTAATTGGAGGGATACAATGTTCTAACTTAACTTCCACCATCATCTCTTGAGAGTCACGCCAGTAATAGAAACGGATTCTGTTCCAATGTATCCACCAAAGCCTCATATTCTTTGTCTTTCTACTAGAACAGCTTATCCTTAAAATTTTACCACAGTAAACAGAGATAAGTCCCCAAAAACAGCTGCGGGAAGAGCTGTGAGTCAGGGAAAGGACTATCACACATGAACAGACGTCCTTCTCTGGGAAGGAGTTCACCTTGATATTGAAACCACAAAGGAACTGTGTTCTTGTGGAAAAGTCTCCACGACAAGGCGAGAGACTCTTCTTCCAATTGAACGGATGAAAATCCATTTTGGAGTGGTAAACTGACTATAGATCTCTAAGTTTTATTTCTCTGTGTTGTTGATGAGAGAGAACTTGATGGAATGAGGGAAAGAGATGTATCTGAAAGTTTTTTAGTTCTTATTATTTTCCTTTTAAGTTTTTTTTTCTCTTTTAAGTCTGATAATAAACTATCTTTTCATCCTTTAAGGTTTTAGACCTACTTTGCCTTTTTTTCCTAATCCTTATCTCACCATAGAAATGAGTAAATAAACTCAATCCACTACACTAAATTATCACCTGGTGTGAAGAAGCGAACTGAAACCACTACGGTACTGATGGATACAAATAACCAGCTTTTACAGGCATTGTTCTCATCTTGGCTCCTCCAATTGAAAAATCCTTGGCTTTTATTTTATTTCTCTGCACTCTGAAGTGCTGGATTTGAATGGTGAATGCTTAAATGGGCTTGAGAGTAATGTTGGAAAGGAGATGAAGAAAATAGCCTTAAGTGCTCTCTTTAAAAAGAGATAACAATTATCAATGTCTGAAGGAAAATAACATATAAAAGTGGTGCAAACTCCTTCCAGTGTCTATAATATTTAAAAAAAAAATCAGAATAGCATAAAAATGAAGCTCTCACATTTAGCCAATTAATTCAATTAAATATATTGTTAAGGGAAGATGCCACAGAGAGGTTCACGATCTGCCAGGACTGAGTTTATTGTGGTTAAAAAGCACCAAAGAAGGGGTGTGAGGGGCCCAAGGAGGGTGCTTGGGGACAAAGTCCTGCAGCCCCTGCAGTGCCAGCAGGGAGAGACCCACTCCTGGGGTCTCCAGCAGTGTCAGGAGCCTGCAGGAACACCTCTGTTTCAGGAGGTGTTTCTCTGGCATCAGTCCCATGGGGTTTTAAACAAAACAATTAAAAACCTGGAGAAACCCGGGCATCCTCCTCATTCCATTTTGGGGGCAGAGTGCAGGAAGGACTCTCAGAGACCTCTCAGGCTTTGGAGAAGAAAGGTTCCCTGGTGAGAGCCAACCCCAGCAATGTCTTACAGGATCTTCCTGGAGGCTCCTGCTCCGGATGAGCCAGGAGTAGCAATTCTGAAACTGAATGTGCAGGGAAGGTCTCAGTGCTGCCTGGAGCCAGAGCAGCACTTCTGGGTGTGCAGGGAAGGTCTCGGTGCTGCCTGGACGATGATGAGCAATGGCTCAGGGGTAAGCGGTGGGCTGGGCAGGGCGAGGTTCACAGCTGGACTCAGTGTGCTTGGAGGGCTTGTCCAACCCCGGTGACTCTGATTGCAAACACCCCAAGGGTCAGAGAGCCAACTGTCACAGCTCTGGGCAGAGACCTCTGGCACAGCTCTGGACCACTCCTCACCTACGCTCAGCTCAGCTCCTGCCCCAGCCCCCTGACAAGCAGAGGCCTCCTGCTTTCCCTCTCCCACCCTGATCAACAGAGCCCTCCTCCTTTCCCTCTCGCCCCTTGATTATCAGAGCTCTCCTCCTTTCCTTCTCCCCCCTGGGTTCCCAAGCCAACGGTGGTGGTTCCAAGCCCCCCAGCAACGTTTGATTTCTGGATGTGGAGGGCTGCACTCCCCACGCACGGATTTCCAGGGAGAAGCCACTTCATCCCTATAAATTACAGGGAGAAAGGAGACACATAATCATTTGTTATTGAATGGACAGAGAATAAATCAAAATCTGGACATAATTCCAGGAAACTCCAGAGAAATGAGGGGGCAGGCAATGGGGAAGGCAGGGGAAGCTGAGGCTGCGTGGGACAGAGCCAGCAGTGGCTGCGGGGCTGGGGTGTGGCCGTGACACCCACAGTGACAATGGGGGAAGGGGCTCTGTGTGTCCATCCAGGAGCTGGTGGTTGACTCCAGAGGTGCAGCTGGTGGAGTCAGAGCACAGGTACATCGAATAGGAGGAAGAATAGGAGGAAATTCTGTATTTTGTTACTAAATCAACCACAATTGATGGCAAGTGGAAGTAACACACACAGGTGGATGTAAAGCACCTGTATCAGGTGTTGCAAGGGCTGCATTCCACCGGCATCCCCCTGCAGGCAACTCTCTCTGCATCCTGTGAGGAGCTCCTTCCCTCCAGGCAGTGCTCAGCACACCCAAAATTAGTACTGAATTCCCGGCACAGCTCTGGGAACAGGGTGTTCTCCTGAAGGAGGGACATGGAGATCTGTTCTTGTGGAAGGAGTCATTTGGACAGTGAGTGTAAAGACAGAAATAGCATTGAATTCCCAAGTTCATGTTGCCCAGTGGTGCTGTGCACAGCACTGCTCCACAAACTCCTGTCTTTTCTGCCCACAAAGAATTTTAGGAAGGAATTTCTGGCTAGGAGAGTGGGGTGGGGCTGGGCTGGAATTCCCAGATTTGCTGTGGTTGCCCCTGGATCCCTGGCAGTGCCCAAGGCCAGGTTGGACACTGGGGCTTGGAGCAGCCTGGGACAGTGGGAGGTGTCCCTGCCATGGCAAGGGTGGGGGCTGGATGGGATTTAAGGTCTCTTCCCACTCAGACCATTCTGGGATTCTATGATTCCCTCTCTGTTCCTGCACAGCCTGGCACAGGTGGGACATCTGTTGCCTCTTCCTCCTGGACTGTGTCTCTCTCTCTCTCTCCTGTTGGAGAAAGGAAATAATTAACCATTCCAAGCTTTTCAGTGGGCAGGGATGGGTCCACAAACTGTAAATTTACATAAAATTCACACTGAATTTTTTGCAAAAGAAGAAAAAAATTAGGACTGCAGGAAAAAGTGCAGCCCCATTCTGCACTTCTGTCCCCCTTCCTAGCCTGTCACAAACCCTGTTGATTGACTTTTTAACTCCATTCTCCTGTTGAAACTGCTAAATTAGAATGTTTCCACAGGAAACCGCCCTTAATGTGAGCATCAGACTCCTGGCAAAAATCCATTTTGCTTGAGGCAGTGACCAGGCTGCCAGAGCTGCGTCCCCAACCCTCTCACACCCTGTGCTGGGCCGTGCTCCACGTTAATTAGAGTGTCACAGCATTAATTAGAGTGTCACTGCTTCTGCCAGGACAGCCACGGCCTCCTCTCCTCCTGCTCCACATCTGGGCTGAGGCATTCACGGGAGCTGAGCTCATGCCTATCCCACGATATTTAATTTATCTGCATCAAGCTTTGATATATTGTGCCACACCAACACTAAAATCCCAATAATCAGTTACAAATCATTCTGATTGAAGCTCATCAGTAGCCTAAACATTGTTTCAAACTGCTTGTTGGGTGCAGGTGAGACAGAATGGAGTTTTAAATGCCAAAATCCACATCTGCATCATTCTGCCATTGATCCCTGGGCAGCAGGAGCCACGGAGCCACACAGATCAGCAGCAAGGACTGAAAGGAGAGGAAGGCAAGGAACCGCTGAGGAGGCAGTGGGATGGTGCCCAGAGAGGCTGCTCAGAGCCAGGAGAGAGAGGAGCTGAAGGTTTGGCTGTGACAGGGAAGGCGTGTGCTGTCTGTACGAACAATTCCTGGGTGAGGGAGTGGGTGGGAACGGCTTTGAGATGAGGCTGAATGTCTGTCCCCACTTCCAGCCGGGTTTGTCACAGAGCCTGGAGAGTTCTGCTCCCAAATGGGAGTTTCTGAACTTTGGGATTAACTTCCAGCTGGGTTTGTTCCCAAGCCTGGAGAGTTTGGCTCCTGAAACAGCCAGATGGGTCTGCACAAACCTGAACTTCTGAACTTTTGTGGAAAATGCCAGGTTCAAGGAGGGTATGGGGCAGGAGGTTCGGGAAGGCTGCACCTTCCTGGTACCTCAGCAATGGGAAAGGAAGAGGGAATGTGGGCCAGGAGTTTGGGATAAAAGGAGGGTCCCAAACATCAAGAGAGAAACCTCACAGGGCTGTGTCCTTTACTGGAATGAAGCTGTAGGACTCTTCTGGCTCCTGTACAGACTTTGGCTCTTCCCAGTGGGAATTTCCAAACAACTGCACAAAGCCCTGTGTCCCCTCTGTCCCTCCTGGTGTTCCAGAGGAGCAAATCCTCTGCAGGACCCCCAGCCCGTGGGGGTCAGGGGGAAGGACAGAGAGCTGCCCCTGGTGGGGGACAGCAGAGGGACCTTGTTGGCTCCAGCCCTGGAGCTGAGCCCTGGAGCACAACAGCAAAGCAACACAGAATCACAAAATTTCAGAATCTCAGAATCCCAGGATGATTTGTATTAGAAGGGACCTTAATTCTCATCCAGATCCATGGACAGGGACACCTCCCACTGTCCCAGGCTGCTCCAAGACCAAGTGCCCAACCTGGCCTTGGACACTGCCAGGGATCCAGGGGCAGCCACAGCTTCACTGGGAATTCCAGCCCAGACCCTCCCCACCCTCCCAGCCAGGAATTCCCAGTTCCCAATATCCCATCCATCCCTGACCTCTGGCAGGGGGAAGCCATTCCCTGTGTCCTGTCCCTCCATCCCTTGT
>VZTR01030518.1:119584-142460 GCA_013400775.1 Chaetops frenatus
GGGACACAGGGAGTGATACAGAGCAGGGACACAGGGCAGGGACTGAGCAGTGACACAGGACAGGGACACAGGGCAGGGACACAGGGCAGGGATTGAGCAGTGACACAGGGCAGGGACACAGGGCAGTGACAGGGCAGGGACTGAGCAGTGACACAGGGCAGGGACACAGGGCAGTGACACAGGGCAGTGACAGGGCAGGGACTGAGCAGTGATACAGGGCAGTGACACAGGGCAGTGATACAGGACAGGAACTGAGCAATGACACACAGTACATTCTGCTGGCCCTCGGGAGGGCCTGCACAACCCCAGCACAGCCTGGGTGTCTCACAGATGATCTAAGCTGGAGTCTTTATCATTGCAAAGGACCCTGCTCTGTTTCCTGCTGGGCTCTGTGTTTCCCTGCTGTGTCTCTGGGTGTCCCTGTGTGTCCCTGGGTATCCCTGCTGTGTCTCTCGGTGTCCCTGGTCATGCTGGGGGCCAGACAGGTGACAGGAGAACTGCTGCCTGCAGGTGCTCTGAGGGGACACAGGTGACAGACACAAAAGCATCCCTTGGAAGCAGAGGTAACTCTGCAGTATGATTCAGTTCCAGCTCTGAGGAACACACAGGGAGGAGGCACAGTTATTTAGCCCAAATGGTGGCAGAACCCTGCTGAACCAGTGAAGAGGTCCCAATTTTCCCTTCTGCCTCAGCCTCTTGTTTTATCCTGGGTGGATAATGAAGGCCTGAATGCACATTCCCCTTCATCCTGAGTAACACTGAGGAAAACAGAAAGGTTATCTCCTGGAGCTCAGCATTTAGGAATCCTGGAGGTCACTTATTTCAGTTACTCTGTCAGAGTCCAGCCCAAGCAATAATCAGATTTCATGCACAAATGAGTTTCCAGTGAAAAACTTTCCCACAAACCTGGTTACAAGAAGCTTGGATCATTAAAAACCTTCACAGATAACACCCATGTGCTCACAGTTAGTTTGCACTCTTGCTTCCAGCACCAAAATCAGCCTCAACAGACACTTTTCTATCACATGAAGTTGTAACTTTTAGTATATCTTAGTCATTTATTCAAAAAGAAACAAAAAAAAAAATATTCATGTGAAGCAGTTTCCAGTCTTGGGTTCTGCTTTTCTCCCTTGTTCAAGTTGCCTTTGGGCTCCTGTGCTATCCCGAGGGGCCCCTTCAGCAGCGACTATTGCTCACCCCAATTAACGGCCCCTCTGTGCAGATCAATAGCACAAATACAGCCATGCACACTCTCCAAAGCTTTGGTTTCTCTATTAAACAGACCCTTTTGTTAACAACCTCATTATTCCTCCCTAGGAGGATGGGGAGGCCCTGGCACAGAATTCCCAGATTTGCTGTGGCTGCCCCTGGATCCCTGGCAGTGCCCAAGGCCAGGTTGGACACTGGGGCTTGGAGCAGCCTGGGACAGTGGGAGGTGTCCCTGCCATGGCAGGGGTGGCACTGGGTGGGATTTGAGGTCCCCTCCAACACAGGCCATTCCATGAGTTGGTGGTTCTGTGGTTCTAAATCTCCTGTAGAGTTTGTAACCCATGTTTCCCAAACTGGCTGGGACCAGAAGAGCTGGTGCAGAGCCAGCTGGGTACCCCTCTGCTGGGCTGGGTCTGCCACACTCCAGTCTGTCTGGGTAAATTTGGCTGCAGTGGTGCCAGAGAGGCCCTTGTTCCCCATGGCAGAGTCTGCAGTTACAGGTGGCAGGAGAGCTCAGACCCTCAGGAATGTGGGACAGGTGCTTTGCTGGGCCCACATTTCCCCAGACAACAAATCCTGTTCTTCACTTATGTGAAAAATAACAACTTATCTGCCTGTGGTGCATTTTTTTTTGCTGTTTCATGGTCTCTGTGGTGTGCAGCAGGAGCCCTGCTGGCTCCCCTCACAGCACTGTCACAGCAGGCCCTGCCCCTATGCTCAGTGCTCTCAGGTATTCAGTGCTCTGTCCCCAGTGTCTGTCACCTGAGTCACATCATCCCCCTGCTGCTCTGCACAGGCAGCAAACCCAGAGTTCTAATTCTCCTCATAGCCCTGTTTTTCTCAGCTGTGACAGTTCCTCATCTGTTTTTTGTGGGGATTTTTACTTGAACTTCATAAACTACTAAATTGGCACATTCTGGTATTGTGATTTAATTCTTCATGTCAGGGCTGTCACCTTTATAAATATTTCTCGTAAGTTTTATGGATCACTGCATCAGCAGCCTGCTAGGGAGAGGATGGGGAGTAAATTGTGTCTTAGGATAAGTTGTTGAACGTTTCTGTAGCTGTTGGGGTGTAAATGGCTGTGGCCTTGTGCTGGCCTGGCTCAGGGACAGCCAGGGAATGCTGCCTGTGTGGGTGCTGTGGAAACACAACCCCTGTAGGTTATTTAAAATGACCTGAAGTAAATGAAATAGGAGGCTGGAACTGGGAAAAGGGCAGAGAAATACTAGGGAGGAAAGGAATAATGGGATCATTTAGGCTGGAGAAAACCTCTAAGCTCATTGAGTCCAACCGTGAGATTGTGGGGCCCAAGCAGTCCATGGCAGGCAAGGAAACCACATCCTAAAGGACATGAGGCAGAGTTCAGGCAGAGCTGTCACAGGAACCAGGAGAGGTTTTAGACTGGGAAATGGTGGGAAGCAGAGGTGGAGGAGGAAGCCAGAGAAGGACGCCAGGAAAACAAAACCCTGGGATGGAGCAAGAGGCAGCTGAGAGGCTGGGCAGTGCCCAGAGCCCAGTAAGGTCACTGGGAAATAGCAGCCCCAGTTCTCGGGGCTCCAGGATGTGTCTGGAGAGGGAGCAGCTCTTGCTGAGAAAGGGAAAGGATGAGAGAGCCTGGGGGGAGATTCCCCAAGCAGGAGGTGCCAGAGATGCATCCCAGGAGCCACAGGGTGCAGCTGAGGACAACCTGAGCTGTTTATTCCCAGCCCTCACGCCCCTCTGGACCTTCAGTAGGTTCCGCTGCATCCTGGAAAACAAATAAAGCAATGGAGCCAGAGCTGAACAGCTCTGGAGGAACAATATCCAGCACCAGGCATCCACACAGAGCCTGTTCCTGCAGCTTGGCAGCTTCCACAGAGCCCCAGGACTCTGCTGGGCTGCTCTTTACAGTAGGATCTCTGAGAGGGAAAACATTCCTGGAAATGGTAAATAAAATTTCATTATCATGACAGATAATGCATTAAAGTGTAACAACATTTTTTTTTATTGGATTCATAGATGGTGAAATGAGGGTCATCCATCCCAATCTGCTCTGATCAGTGCTGGCCCTGAGCCGGCTCCGTTCCCCCAGCCTGGCTCAGTGATAATGGAAGTTGATTGAGCTTTGGATGAGCTGAGCAGGTTTTGCTTTTTATGGAGTTCTACCAGCTGTGTGGGCATCAACTGCTCTCCAGCTCTGAATCCACAGCAGAGCCAGGGGTAGAGACATGGAGAGATGGATCCTGGCTCACACACCTCGGCCAGGAGCTGCAGGCAAAGAACTCCCTTTGGAGGGGGCAAGGGAAGGGAAAATCCCAGATTTCAGGATCCCTGAGGTCACAGCTACCCACTTGCAAGGAGGCCTTTAGGATAAGAGGAGGAAGATCTCTTTCTTCTGGGTGCAGGGGTGGAGCTCCCAGGAGAGATCCTCGGCCCTCTGGTGCCCTCAGCTCCCCAACACCTCTTCCCTTTGCCAGTTCCCTTGGGGCAGCCTGATACAGTGGGAAGGTTTCCTGCCCTTGGAAGGGGTGGAACAAGATGGGGTCTAAGGTCCTTCCCAGCCAAACCATTTTATGATTCCTTGATTTTGTGATTCTGGGATTTGTGGTTTCCTGATTCTGGGATTTGTGATTCCCTGATTGTGGGATTTGTGGTTTCCTTATTCTGGGATTTGTGATTCCCTGATTTGATGATTTTTGATTCCCTAATTCTGGGATTTGTGGTTCTCTGATTCTGGGATTTGTGGTTCCCTGATTCTGGGATTTGTGGCTTCCTGATTCCATGGCTCAGGTGTGTAAATGCCTGCAGAGCTCCACTGCCCTGCTGGATTCAGCATGTTCTAAATCTTTCTTTTTGCAGAGGAAGAGCCTGGAGAGAGGCAGATTCCCAGCCTGGAATGGGAGGTGTGCTGGCATCCCCTATTTGTGCCTCGTTCCTTCGCTGTTCCTGACTCCAAACAAAAAGCAAAGGATGTTGACACAAACTCCTTGTTACTAAATCCCTGCAGGAACCTGGTATTCAAACCAGCAATTGGTGTTTCTTTCTATCTTAGGTGTTATTTACTGCTCGTGGAAGGAGCTGCTAGCTGGTTAATTCTGTGGATATTCCTAATTATGGCTGGGAATAATACCAAGGACAATTGAAATTAAATTACTGTAATTTTAAATCAAAAACTTCTCTGTGTTTGAAATGATTAAAAGGCCATGTGTAAATATCACCATGTTTTGATTCATTTTCCCATGAAATTTCAGCGGAATGATTTTCTCTAGCAGGAGATGTTAATAACAACACCGGGAAATTGAACATCAAGGTTTAACTCAGAGGCAATAAATCAGCGCAGCAAAAAGGTGAAGGGTTGTACATTATGAAAACATTTCCCAAGATAATTACAAGTTGGAGGCATGTGTTGATTGAGTGGGAAATATTATCGGATAGACAAGGCTGGATTCACAATGGAGATAATCAGGTGAAGTGTTGCTCGGGGATTTTAAGGAAAAGTCAGTTGAAACCCCACAGTAGTTACAGGGAGTGTCTGCAGAGTGGTGCAAACACCCAGAGCTCCCGAAAACCCACCCTGACCAGGTCCCTGGGCCTGTGACAGGGACAGGAGTGTCCCTCAGTGCCACCCCTGCTCTAGGAGCTCCGGGTGAGATCCACGGGGCTGGAACTGGACAGGGGTGGGCAGAGCTGGGCAGGCTGGGCAGAGCTGGGCAGGCTGGGCAGGGTGGGCAGAGCTGGGCAGGGTGGACAGNGTGCCGGACAGGGGTGGGCAGAGCTGGACAGGGGTGGGCAGAGCTGGGTAGAGCTGTGTAGGGTGGGCAGAGCTGGACAGAGCTGGCAGAACTTCCCCAGACCTGGGGGCATCATTGCAGTGACACCAGTGAGCCAGGGACGTGTCTGGGGGGACACAGCTCACCCTGGAAGTTTTGGGATATTTATTGCAGTGGGAGGGGGTGGTTGGATGGCAGCACTAAAGCTCCTGTTTGGGTTGGAAGGGACCTTAAATCCCACCCTGTGCCACCCCTGCCATGGCAGAGACACCTCCCACTGTCCCAGGCTGCTCCAACCTGGCCTTGGGCACTGCCAGGGATCCAGGGACAGCCACAGCAAATCTGGGAATTCCAGCCCAGCCCCTCCCCACCCTCCCAGCCAGGAATTCCTAATGCTCAATATCCCATCCATCCCTGCCCTCTTGCAGCTTAAGGCCATTCCCTCTTGTATTTGGTGCTGTTAAATCTTGTAGCAGCTGCTGATGTCACGATTCTGGAATGATTAGCAACAAAAGTCACATTTTGGGTCGTTTTCCTGAACTTCAGGAGGGAATGAGGCCCTTATGGAAGACACCTCCCAGGAAGCAAAGTTTAACCACATTTAAAGACTCTGTTCTGGCAGCCCATTCCAGTCATCTCATTAAGCCTGAATAAATATGAGAATCTAATATTAATTTCATTTTCATATATCCAAATTAGAAGGCAGCAGTGAAGACAACAACATAATCTGATTAAACAAATTAGAATCATGCTGCTAAAATTGCCCCTCAGTATTTATTTATTTTCAACTGCAGTAGCTTAAAAAAATCTGCAAAACAAACTCCTCCAAATGTTAGGGAACAGCTCTCTGCCCGTGCTGTTCCCTCAGAAGCTCCCAGCTGGGAGGGCACTGCAGCCTCAGAGCAGAGATTCCAGCTCTGAATTCCACCCCTGCATCTGGAATTTTCCTTTAATCCAGCTCCAGGCCCAGGTGGAAGCAGGGAAACCTGGGCTGAAAACTGATGTCAGCTCTCCTGGACAGCCACTGTCCCTCAGGGATGGATCCTGGCCAGGACATCAGCTGGGGACATTCCTTAATGTGAGAATTGCAGCATTCCTTCATATCCCTATAAGTGCCCAAGGCCAGGTTGGACATGGGGGCTTAAAGCAACTTGGAATACTGGGAAGTGTCCTTACCCATGGCAGGGATAGCACTGAATGAGTTTTAAAAAACCAACCTGAGTCTCCAAATCAATCTGGAATTCTGTTAATTATTTAAAAATTCTATTAATTTTTGAATTTCTATAGTATTGTGTTATTGATGTCACTGTATTTTATTGTAACAATATTAAATACTCTTAAATAGTGTTTATTATATTGAAATAATTGGATCATGTACTAAATCCTTTTAAAACTGTCCATCTGTCAGTCATGTAAAATGAAAAGACCACCGTGCAACAAACTTTACCTTTATTAGAGAAGTTCAATGTTGGACCAATTTTCTTCAGCATTTCACCAATGACATGGAAAAAGCAGAATTACTTCTGCCCAAGGGCAGGAACAAGGCAGGCATTTAAAACAAGGCAGAGCTTGGTGAGCCCAGCCTGGCCATCAGCCCCTGCTCCCAGTTTGCCCCAGGGTTTTTCCTGGAGTTTCAGGGAAGAGCAGGGGGCACATGGAGGGGCTGGAGCAGGGAAGGGAATGGAGCTGGGAAGGGGATTTCCAACCTCAGGGATCCTGGGATTCCCTGATCCTGGGATGAATTATTGAACTCTGGTGTCACTGTGATTGTCTCCTCTTAGACTGAGGAGCTGAAGCACAAACAGGTCCTGTCTATGACAACATCCAGGGAAGGGATGACCTTGCCTTCCTGACAATCTGATCACTTTAAGGCCTCGTTGATTCAAGAAGACCCCCATGGTAAATATTTATAAAAGATCACATAAAAAATTATAGATTATTTAAATTTAATTTGCATTTATACTTCCAAATCAGGTTATTATATAGCAGAAATATACTGAAATTAAATTCATAATGCACATTACAGCAATTGGAGGAAATTGTACCTTGAAGCAATTTGTATTTAAAATTCTGTCTGTGTGCTTCTTCACTTTCCTGCTGCCTGTAAATAAATTTACAAAGCATTTCCAGTGACAGCCATAGTGTTCCAGCCGCAAATTGATGTAGTTTGAAACAAAGAACAATTACCACTTAAGCAGATCCTGTGTTACACTAAATCTTGGAGCATTTGAATTCCCTGGCAAAACAAAAGGAAGTGATTTTTCTTTGCTCCTTAATCCGCAACAATTCTTGTCAGGTGGAAAATGTCTGGGCACAGACCCTGTGCCTGTTTGTCTTCCTGAAGAACCAGCTCTCCAAGGGGTCAGAGCACACAAGGGAGACCAACAGCCTCCGTGACAGCGCCGTAAATCCTGGCCTGGGAGCAGCAGCTGAAACTGAATCAGCCCCAAAGCCCTCCCCAGCAAACAGATCCATCAAAATATGTTCCCTCCAAGGTTCTGGCTCCTTGGGCTCAACCACAGGCCTGAGGAAAAATATGAAATCATAGAATCATGGAATGGTTTGGTTGGGAAGGGATCTTAAAGCCCACCTTGTTCCAGTCCTGCCATGGCAAGAACACCTTCTACTGTCCCAGGCTGCTTCTGGGATGGCATTTATTGTAACATTTGATTTCAGATGTGTAATGTTCATTCCTTAAATAGCATTTTCCCTTTTGACATTTTAAATTGATTTCCTCCATTGTATTTATTACTTTTTTTTCTGTTGGTTTTAGTTTCCCTTTGGAGCAGAAGCAAACCTTGGGCCATCAGCATCCCCTCCCAACACAGGCTGCTTTCCAGTGTTAATGATTCTGTCTTGCTCCTGCAGGGGCCAATCTCCCTTCAGTATTGGGCTGGTTTTCCTTCCCTCTTCCACCAGATGGGTGTGGATTTCCACAAGGCTGGTCCCTGTAGGGATGGCTCAGGGAGGAGCCTCAGCTTCCTCTGCAGGGACAAGGTCAGGACATGGCAGGGACAAGGGCAGGGCACTGCACAGACAAGGACAGGGCATGGCAGGGACAAGGGCAGGACACTGAAAGGACAAGCTTAGGACAGGGCAGGGACAAGGGCAGGACCACTCATGCCCAAGGTCAGCACTCCCCAGGTGTGCTCAGAATTCTGCACATTTCCCATCCCCATTCCTGTTCCCCACTGCCAGGTGAGCAGTGCCCCAGTGCTCCTCAGCCCTGGACATCTGCAGGCTGCAGGGCCAGGACAATGCCACCTCTCTGCTCATGGAAGTGTTGGATCACTTGGCAGTGGGATTAGGTTAAATCAGGCCACTGCAGCCCCTAGCCATGCCTGGGCAGCTTCTGCAGCAGCAAAACTCTCCTGGAGACAAGGCCTGGAGTCACTGCAGGAAAATTTTCTTTTCAATTCCCCTCTGGGACTCCAATGCCTCCTTTTATTGCATCCCCGTTCCCAAAGTGGTGACAGTGACTCTTCCAAGGTGACTAAACAAGGCTGAGCTGATGCATTTTCTGTCTTAAGTCATTGATTTTTGGATTCAGGTGCAAAGCCAAAAGAGCTGGTTACGGGATTTACATTCCTTCTGAAGAGCAGAAATTCATATATTTCTTCAATCCCCCTAGTTCCTCAGAGCAATAGTTTTCCTTATCACTCTGAAAATCTCTGTTGTGTCCTTCTGATGCCTCTTAATAGTTTGTTTAGACTTTGTTTCAGAATCACAGGGAATCTCTCACACCTGAGCAAATCACACACAGTGACTGTGTTCTTGCTGCTGTTGAATATGACAAAGGGAGAGAAGAAAGAAGGACACCAGCCAATTATTCCATGTCTCAATTTCCCTGATTTTTGAAGCATGAATTCCAAGCAGAAGGGCTTTCCCTGAGCAGGGAGATCCTGCACTGCTCCCTGCAGCTAACCCACATTTTGTCCTACATGTTCAGCCCCTGCAGCACAGTCTGACAGGACCTGGGGGGGATGTGTATGTGCTCAGTGTGGACAGTCCAGCCAAAGGAACTCTGCTTTCTCTCCTCATCCAGCAGATTATTTCAGATTTCTTACTGCAGAAAATAAAGGCTGAACATCAAAGAGTTTTTCCATCATTGTGGCCACGCTTTGCAGGGTATTGGCAGTTAAATATCGAATTGACCCCCATGGGGTCAGTAGAACATAGACCACTTCATTTCAGCTCCTGAAATATTGAATGCAGCCAGCTGTGAAAGTGAGTAATTGCCCATGCCCTTATTTAACGTGTGAAGTGACAAGGGAAGATGAACTTTCTGACTGGGGACAAGAGTGATCTCTTCACAATTTGCATCACCAAGAGCATCATCTAATCTGTTTTTAACCCGATTGTGAGAATGCTGAACCCTGACGGCTCCGGGGGGAATTTCAGATATTCGTGGATGCAGAAGCAGAAGTTGGAGCTCTCTCTCCTGTGTTGGGTTTGCACCAAGAGGTTTAGGTGAGGGGTCTGCCCGAGGCTGGAGCAGGGGAGGAGTGAGGAGTCCAGGCCCTGGGGGAGAAGGAGCAGCAGAGACAACAAGTGAGGAACTGACCACAGCTGCTCATTCCCCTGTGCTGCCGGGTGAGAAATCAGGAGGGAAGTTCATCCTGGGAAGCAGGTAGGGGTAGGGAAAGGGGATTTAAGGTCTGACTTTATTTCTCATTATCCTGCTCTGATTTGAGTAACAAATTAATTTCCCTAAGTTGAATTGTTGAATTTCCCTAAGTTGAATTGTTTAACCTGTGCCAGTCGTTGCTGCACAATCTCTCCCTGTCCTTATCTCCACCCATGAGCCTTTCCATGGGTTTTGCTTCCCCTGCCCAGCTGAGGACAGGAGTGATGGAGTATCTGGGGGGGGGGGCACCTGTCCCCTGGCAGGGTCAGCCTCCTCCCTCTGGAGCCCGGGAGGGGCTGTGCAGTGCCTGAGGGTCAGCAGAGCTGCAGGGATGCAGTGATAGTGCCAGTGCCACTGCCCTCCCTGCTCCTAGAGCTGCAGGGATGCTGTGACAGTGACAGTGCCCTCTCTGCTCCCAAAGCTGCATCTCTGAGTCAGGTTTCTGCAGGTCAGCAGGATGGGGACAGCTCCACACCTCCGACTGTGCTCATTTTGATGGAGGTGGTTCAGCAGTGACACAAGTTCTCTCAAAAAGAAAGGTGAAGCCTCTTCTTTTTCACAGGTGCAGCAGAACAGACCCAGAGAGTGAAACCTGGTGTGTTTGAGATGTCTGTGAGGAGATGCAAGACAACAGCCTGGGTCTCTCTAAACTTACAGACAGCTGGGAACTAAACAGGAAAACCCCTCCTGTTCTTCCCAGGGCCTGGGTTAAGGGAATCACTGTGCTCATGGACTTACACTGAAATGGTTTTAATTCAGCTCTTGGATCCACCTGAGCAGTGCTTTTATAATTTATTTTGGAGTGCATTTAAGGACCATTACCCAGTGACTGGCTGGGGCTGTCAGAGTACTGCTGTGTCTTGGTTTGAAAAGACAGATGTCTGCTAAGGAAGGCAGGAGCCTCTCTTGAAGTGGAAAATGTAAACCCTCTCCCTCCGAATTATCATAAATTCGAGATTAAGGGGCTCTCAGGCAAAGATATGAGAATAGGAGTAACAGTTCTTTTAACAGGAAAATGAAAATAAAATGCAGTAGTACAAAACACTGCCAGAGTCAGAATCCAAGCTGCCAGCCTGTCAGTCAGGGTGTTGGTAGCAGTGCCATGAAATGGTGGCTGCAGCCCCCCTGCAGTGACAGGTGTGGGTTTGTTGAAGCAGTGATCCTGTAGAAGGCTGTAGTTTTCCTCTGAAGGTCCAGTGGTAGTGTAGAAGGGTCTGCTCTTCCTCTGGGAATGCAGTGGGAAAGGCTGCCTGTGGTTTTCTGAGTCTCCCATTCTATCCAGGCAGGGATGCTTGGTTCCTCCCCCCTGAGTGGAGCATCTCCCAGTGGAATGATGGAATTTGATCGGTCATGCAGTGAGACCCAATGGCCCATGAACAGAGGATATCTCCCCCGAGGGAAGGATGGGTGTGGGAGAGATAAAGAGCACTGCCCCACCTGGTTTGAACAGATGGGAATAGAATACAGACTTTGTTACATCTTGCATTGGAACCTAAGACATGCTGGGACTACTGAAAATGAAGGGTTGGTGCCTTAAAGCCCCGTGCAGCAGCATGGCCAGCCAAAAATCCCCCAAAACATCCTGGCCCTCAGACCCTCCCTGTGGGGTGAGTGTGTGAAACCTTGGCCCTGTTAACACAGGGACATTCCAGTGCCACCAGTGCTGGCTCTGGAGGGAACCAGGGCTGATGGGAATGAGCTCCAGCCCCAGCACTGCTGCAGTCCAAAGTCAAAGCCTGTTGGAGGCAATGAGAGCAGCCTTAAAACACAGGTGATGATGACACTCAGCAGACAGAGCAGGTCACTGGGGATGAGCCACCACTGCCAGGCTCCCAATGCCAGGAAAACTCAAAAGCTCTGCCCAAAATGGGCTGGTGGATGTCTGACTGTGAACCATGGGCAGCACTGGGATCCAGAGAAGGCCAGAGCAGGAAATGCGAGCTGAACTGGGCTGAAATAAAGTGATCATGAGTCCTTGTGAAAAACCCAACCTGCTCTGCTGGGTTTGGAGCAGACACCCTGCACAAGGACTCCATGGGATTGCTGTTAGTTACATGTGGAGTGGTGAGAAAAGGGAGACAAAAACATTTCCAACTAAAAATAACCTTCCCTTATCACCTCATGTGAGTAAACTTGTCATGTTCTGCTGCAGACTTTATCCAGCAAAGGTGAGGGTTTATTTCTCACCAAACCACACATGTCAGTTAAACAAGCATGGTTCTGTTTTGCTTTTATGATTATTTGCATGTTGTGTTTATCCTGAGTCACAGCACATGGAAAACCCTGCTCTGCTGGGAAAGGGGACCCATTCAATGCCCAGGTCTCACGACCAGACTCCCCCAATGGCCTCTGAGGCCAGAGATGGGACCTGCTCCCTCCCCCATTCCTGCTCAGATCATATAGGGCTGAGCAGGGTCACTGTCGCAGGTCCCCCAGAATCCCTCACTGTCCATTATTAGCAATTTTGGGAAGAGACACTAGGAACAAAGCCCACTTTTCTCCCTTTTTTTTCGTGTGCTGACCTTCTGAGTTAATATGCTCCTCTAGATCAATAAACTGAGTTTGTGCCTGCAGACAGGGAAGGAATTTCTCCTACCAGGATGCTGAAATGATGGGGAGCACCAGGAGAGCTGGAGACAATATTGTTCAGCAAAGGCTGAAGATAATTGAAAGAGAGGAAAGCTGTCAGTTGCCAGGAAAAATTAATAATATTACTGCCACATTGAGATCAAAGCTCTCTTCAGTGCCTTTTCTCTCCTTCAAGGGAGGGCAGAGCCTTGGGGTCAGTGTTGCTGTAGGGCAGCATGGCCTGCAAAGCCCTCAGATGAAAAATTTGGAACACTCTGAAATTCCTGCGGGTTGCAGTCACAGCCACTGTTCCTGGTACAGAGCCTGGCCCAAAAAGCGGGCACAGGGAGCTCCTCCAGGGCTGCCAGCCCTCCCTCTGAGTCCCACTCAGCAAGGACACAGCTCTGAGGTTTGTGTGTCACAGCAGAGGGGTCACAGACCACCCTGCAGCTGCTTCCCACTCCAGAGGCAGCTGGGCACCCCAAGCCTCTGAAACCATGGGTAATGCACAGTACTGAGGGTGTAAGGGGACATTATTAAATCTAGGGTGGGTTTAGACCCTATAAAATACTCCCACAGCAGAGTGAGCCCAGCAGAGGCACTGGCAGTGATGGAGCTGCAGATCTCTGTCCCTCTTGGCTGGGGCAGCAGGAGGTGACAAGGGAAGCCTTGTCACACACAGAGAGTGCCTGACTCCAAGCATCCAGGAGCTGGATGGTTCCCATAGCTGGGAATATCACATCTCCAAGGTCACCAAGGGTTTAGAGATTCCATTATGTGTCAAATCTGAATTTAACAAAAAATAGGAGGTGTCCAAGGAAGGACTGGATGTGGAATTCAGGGAAGGACTCAATGTGGCACTCAGGGCTCTGGGCTGGTGACAAGGTGGGGATTGGTCACAAGTTGGACCTGATGATCCTGGAGGTCTTTTCCAGCCCCAGTGATCCTGGGATTCTGTTCTGTGATGCTGTGAAAGGAGGCTGGGAGTGCAGGCCATGGGAACAGTGGCTGGGAAGGAAGTGTGCCTGGATGGATCAGGGATGGGAAACACCAACACTGATCCAAGTGGGAGAGAAACAGGTAAAACTCAGTGTGTGGAACAGGAGAAGGGCAGCTGGGAACAGAAAGAGCAGTAAGAAGCAGCTGGAACTCCTGGATAAGCCCAGGGATCACACAAAGCAGGGGGGTCAGTATTCCCAATATTCCCAACAGTGTGGGCCTGCCACATGCATAGAGCAGGACATGGGGACACTGAGGCTGCAGCATCAGAGGAATTCCTTGAGGACAGGGAAAGCTCTGTCCAGGAGCAGCCTAAAAAGTCTGGATTCTTTAGCCTAAATAAGGGAAAGCTGGGAAAGGATGGGATTGCTCTCTGAACACCCCGAGAGGAAAACATCATAGGGGATAAAAGGCCATTAATTTTAAAAATAAATCTGGCATAGAAACAAATGCCAACAAACTGGCCATGGATAAATGTATCCTTGAAAAGCATGGCACTGTCATTAGAAAAAAAAATCCTAAAAAGGAGACCCCACCTAAACTAGGCCACCACACCGAGTGTCCCCACCCACTCCTCCCCCAACGCCATCACCTTGCCTGGAGCTTGGGGCGTGGATAACAGAGAGTGAGAGGGACAAAGGCACTCGGGGAGTTCCTGCCGGGTGAGGGAGTTCAGAGGCAGAGCTCAGCTACAAAGGAAGCTGAATTGGCCAGTGGGGAATCCAGAATGTTTTCATTACTGAAAATGAAATTCCAGTCGCTGTTGTGGCCACACACAGAAAAAACCTTGCAAATCTCTGCCTCTTTAGGAGACTTGCCACAGCTCAGGAGAATAATTCACTTTATTGCCCATGGAATCTCTAAAATACTACACTGATTGCAGCTGAGCAGGGAAAGTACACAAAGGTGTTGATTGAACAAAAAATTAAAAGTGATTGGTTGAAAAGGTTTAATAAATGAATGAATAGATAGATAAATAAATAAATGCTGCCCTGGATGTTTTGTATAAAACATTGAAGTTTCATATATACTAAGTAGAAAACTTGTGTCTATTTGCTGGCTGCACTAAAGGAATGGTATTTTTGATATTCTTGCCTTTTGCAGAGGCAGGGAAGGAGTGCAATTAAAATCTAAGAGCCCTGTGTTTTGTAACTATTTTTAGAGCCATTTTCAGAAGGATGAGTAAAAAGTGACAGCCTCATTAAATAAACCAGGAGGGTATTTTTTCTCTTTAATAGTTTTGTCCTATGCTTAGCTGCTACCTAAATAAATTTTAAAATGAAAGATATACTAACCACATCAATATTGTTCATCACATAATTCCCATAAACTCAGCCATAACAGCTTTTCTGTTGGATTTTTTTATCTGGAGAAGCTTCTGGCTGGAGAGCAGTGCCAGGCTGGGACAGAGCCCAGCACTGCCAGGAGAGATCTCCCATTTCCCAGGCACCTCAATTCCCTCTCATCCCAAAAATTCCAGTTTTGTCTCTACTTTCTATTTCCATTCTCCTAGTTTCCAACAAACCACTTTAAAGAAACTGGCTCACTTGAAATCATCTCGAGTCTATTTTTCTTCAAGTATTCATTCTTTTTTCCCCAATTTCTTGATGTTCTGTGATCCATGTGTGGAACAGGCTGTGAAAAACTCTCCAGCTTTCATTTGCAAACACGTTAAGCTTAAAAGGAAGAAAAATGAGCCATAAATGCTGGAATAAACTCCATCAAGAAATTGTTGAGGAAAATGCTCTGTAGCTGAGAAGTGTGGGTGAATTATTAATCCAACTCTTTGAAGAAGTGTCACTATAGGGGAGCAACCTCAGAGTGACGCCCCCACACCGGGGGTCACTCACAGAGCCACCAGCAGGGACTCAGAACTGGTTTGTTCTCATCTCGATTTCTTAGCTGCATTCCTCCTGCAAGGGGAACTGCATTGAGGCTGAAGGAGCAGGGCAGGGCTCGGGATGCAGGGAAAACCAGAGCTCTGCTCACTCCTTGGGGCTCTGGGGAAGAAAAGGAGGCTCAGGGGGGACCTTGTGGCTCTGCACAACTCCCTGCCAGGAGGGGCAGTGAGGGGGGGTCGGGCTCTGCTGCCAGGGAACAGGGACAGGAGGAGAGGGAACGGCCTCAGGCTGGGCCAGGGGAGGCTCAGCTTGGACAGCAGCAGGAATTTCCCCATGGAAAGGGTGCTGAGGCCTTGGCAGGGGCTGCCCAGGGAGCTTTGGAGTGACCATCCCTGGAGGTGTCACCAGGAATGGGGATCAATGGTCTAGGAGGGCTTTTCCAACTGAAACTACTCTGGGATCCTGCCACTGCCCTGCTCCATATGTGCCACCCCTTTTTCTCTCTGTGCCTGACTCCTGACTTCCCTCAAGCCAAAGGAGACTCTGAATGTCCTTTCTGAAAGCTCTTTGCTCCCACTTCACTCATTTCTGATGAAACATGATGTGTTTGGGGCTCAGGCACAGACGTTGGTGAGCTGGGATGTGATGGACTGTCTGATCCCCCGGAACACAGCCAAGGACCCTGAGGGACACAGCTAGGGATCCCCCAGAGTCACACCCAGAGATCCCCAGCAGCACTGGCTGTTTAAATGCAGACACAGGCAGGTGCACTTTGGACTCAGAGGATATTGATCCTCTGCCTGGCTACACAAGTCTTGCCTGAAGTGGAATTCCATGACAACAGGAGAAGTATTTTAGATAACATTAACCTGGGGGGAATAGGCTACAAGAGGGAAAATTGAGTCACTGGCTTTAGAGGCCCCAGAGCTATTAAAAATCACTGAACTGCAGCCTGCCACGAACACCTCCAGCTCAGAAAGAGCCCTCCGTGCTTCCAGGGAAACCCAGCAATTCGAAAACTGAGTTTTCTTATGGTGGTGTTAAAAACGGGAGGCGAATTCCCAAATGCAGTGATTTCGGGAGATTTTATTGCACAGCCTGAAGCAAGGGGGTCGCGGGATGAGCACTCGCCGGTGCCTGCAGGAGGCAGAGCAGGAGCTCTCCAGGCAGCGCTGATCGCTGGGGTTCGGCACCGGCGCTGGGGCTGCTCCAGGCGGCAGGAGCTGTCCCTCGATGGCTTTGGGTGGGAGAAGATGCAGGCTGTCTTGAAAGCCTCGTTTTTATACAGTTTTTGGTCCATTTTGATTGGTGCCTTTTTGGATCCTTCATCTGATTGACCCTCTGGGCTTTATTGAAACGTTATTGGTTATCTATTGTTACTGATATCAATTTTGGAAGGCCCAGGAGGGTTTGTCTGGGCTTGTTCTAGGGGGGTTTCACATGGCAGGAAAGTACTGTATTTTACAAATGTCTTTTTTCTTAGGTTTTAGGAGTTATTACAATTCATTTCAATTTAATAACTACAATCCTTTAAACAATCATAATGGTTACTTATTTATCTGTTACAATGTAACTTTTTATTAACTCTATTACAATTTAATTAACTTTTTCACAGTATAACTATTCCCAATTTATTTATAACAGTGGGATTTGCTTTTCCTCCTCTGGAAGCACCAGCATCATGTCCCGAAACAGGGCCAGTGAGACCCTGGGCAAACCTTCCTGGGACTCACCTGTGCTCCAGGAAAAAGGGTCTGCAATGTCCTGGTGGCACCACTGCTGAGGGAGGCCACACCCAGGCTGGGCAGTAGGAAGGAATCCTTCCCCGTGAGGGTGGTGAGGCTCTGGCACAGGTTCCCTGAGTTCCATGGGCTGCAGGAGGAGAGCAGCACCCGGCAGAGCTCGTCAAATAACCGGTGGGAATCCACCTCCGCCCTGTATTCCGGGGGGACGCCCATCTGCCCTGGCCTGGCTTTTCCCCTTCCCCACGCTCCTCTGTCCCGGCAGCGCTGGGCAGGGCAGAGAACCCCCAGGCACCTGGGCGGGGGGCTCTGGCTCCTTCCTTCCCCCACAGGGGCCGGGCAGTGTCTCTGCACCGCCCCTGAATCCCCCAGGATCGGCCCGGCTGCTCTGGAGAGGCGCTCCGGGGCTGCTTTTAACACAGTCCCCGCATCCATAAAATACTGAACTGGAAGGGTGCCACTGGCACACCTGCGGGTCCCTGCGGGCCACAGGGCACGGCCTCTGGCACGGACTGGGGGTGAGGGTGCTGTGATCCCCTCGAGATATGGATTCTGTGATCCCCTGGGGGTGTGGATTCCATGGATTCTGTGATCCCCTCAGGATGCGGATTCTGTGATTCCCTCGGGGTGTGGATTCCATGGATTCTGGATCCCCTCGGGATGTGGATTCTGTGATCGCCTCGAGGTGCGGGTTCCGGGATCCCCCTGGTCCCCGCCCTGGGCCCTGCAGAGCCGCTCGGAGCTGCAACTCGCTGCCGGAGCTGAGCTCGAATTGAACTTGACTCTGGCAGGAAAGACGCTGCCGGGAGGAGAGGCAGCAGCTCGGTGCCCACCAGGAGCTCAGGTGTGTCGGGGAAGCCTCACTTGACCAGATTGAGCTGTTTTCCAGCTCATTTGAGCCACATTCCTCGGAGCAGACAGCCAGGCAGCTTGGCTCGCTGTGGGTGAAGGGGCAGGCAGCGAGTGAGATTTGAGGATTTCTCCCCCTCCACCTGTTCTTTACTCCCAAGATCACTTATCTCCAAGGAAAATTACCATGGTAAGTGTGTTCTGAAAGTAAATGAATGGATATAAATCATGAGAATGACACCAGCAGTTCTGCTCAACGGCATCAGGGGGTACAGTCTGGTTCATGTGGATGATTTTTATTTTAAATATGTCACTAAAAACAATCTACATAAAATATATGCCGGGATTCAAATCAGAATAAACATCCACTTTCCTTGCAGAAAGGACAAATTTTGGTTAGGAACTGGAAATGCAAATTTGCATTTTGAATAAACTGGGTAAAGATGTGCCCTGCTCAGGAAGCACAGAAGAGGCCCTGGTGAGAAGGATCAGGATTACATGGGAAATATAGAAAATATGGATCTTTTCTGAGTGGGCTTCTCACGGAAGAATCCCAGGGCAAGAATTGCATAGGGAAATTGGGAACTGCCAAAGAAAAGCCCCTTGTTACAGCAGGGCTCAGGGCTCAGCAGGGATTGCAGAGAGCCCCAGCCTCTCCTGACTGGAGTCACCGGGGGGGTCAGGGAGGGGGACACTGAGCCCAGGGGGTCACCAGGGTGTCCCCAGCCCACAGAGAGTCACCTGTCCCAGCAGAGCTGCGGCTGCTGGGGGGGGGGGCCCAGAGCCAGGGGACACACGGCTGCTGCTCCATTTCCCACCCTCTGCTTCCCACAGGAACTCAGACGGAAATGGGAGTGTCTGGATTAATCATTTCACCACCAGAAAGAATTGAAAGGAACTCCAGGAGAGCTGGAGAGGGACTGGGGACAAGGGGGGGAGGGACAGGACACAGGGAATGGCTTCAGATTGGAAAAGGGGAGATTTGGGTGAGATATTGGGAATTGGGAATTCCTGTCTGGGAGGGTGAGGAGGGGCTGGGCTGGAATTGCCAGATTTGCTGTGGCTGTCCCTGGATCCCTGGCAGTGCCCAAGGCCAGGTTGGACATTGGGGCTTGGAGCAGCCTGGGACAGTGGGAGGCGTCCCTGCCATGGCAGGGGTGGCACTGGATGTGATTTAATGTCTCTTCCAACCCAAACCATTCTGGGATTCTTGGGTTCCTGCTTCTGTACAGAGGAGGATGTTACTGTAGGGTTTTCTCAGCTCTTATGTTTCCCTTGGGGAAGGTCCTTCTTAAAATATTTCCAATTGCAGGGTAATTTTCCAGTGGAAATGGTAAATTATTGGGAGCTTTACACACACAATGAAGTTTCCATTTCAGCTTATCAAAAAGGGCAAAAGCAACCAAACTGTGAAAAAATCAATCCCAAAGTAAAGAGTAAGAAGTGGATTTGACTAAGATGGAGTGCATTATGCTGAGGTAGGGTGTGGGAGAGGATTTCAGAAAAATCAGTCATCCCTTTTCTTGGATTTTGTTTGTGAGTGCTGAAGAAAAACGGGCTGTTAGGGCAGCCTTTAGAATAAGGCAGAACAGCATGAGCAGAAGTGCTGGAGAGGTTTAACTTGATTAACCTGTACCCTGTAACCTGTCAGGGCTCCTGCCTTCCCTCACAGCTCCTTCTTTTGTCACCAACTCTCGCATTTCCAGGGAATCTCAACTTCCTAGCTCATTCCCTTTATTTGGCAGGACAATGACTGAGCTCCTCCTCAGAGCAGGCAGGAACAGGAGCCCAGCCGGGCCCCGGAGGTGCTGAGCACATCCTGGCGTTCCCTGCACCCGGAGCTGCTCCTGCGGGACGGGACCCTCCCTCCCGGGGCACCTTCCTTGCCGGGACACGGCCGGGACAGCAGGCACGGCTCGGGCAGGAGATGGGACGGGGAGGTGGGGCTGCCGGGGGTGGGAGCAGAGCCCCAGGGGCTGCAGGGGTGGGTAACAGCCCCAAAGGTGTGGGACCAGCGCCCCAGGGGATGCACAGATGAGGAACAGCTCCAAATATATGGAACCAGCACCCCACAGAGTGCCCAGGGGAGTAACAGCTCCAAAGGTGTGGGACCAGCTCAGTCCCAGCTCCAGAGCTGTGGGAGCAGAGCCCTAGGGGCTGCACAGGGTGGTAACAGCTCCAAAGGTGTAGGACCAGCCCAGCCCCAGCTCCAGAGGTGTGGGACCAGCTCAGTTCCATCTCCAAATGCATGGAACCAGCACCCCACAGGCTGCACAGGAGAGTCCCAGACCCTTTTCTCATGGTTTTCCCCTTCTCCCTCCCCCGGTGTTCCTGCTGCTTGCTGCCTGGCTGTTGAGTTTGTTTGCCAATTAAACCCAGCAGAAGGCTGCAGAGGCCTCATTTGCTGCTGCTGCTGTGGTGGGAGATGCCCCGAGCTGGGTTATCCAGGAAGGGCTGTGTCACACAGGGAAAGAGAATCAGACACCCTGCTGCAGGACACCCACCCACCACAGCTCTGATAGCACTGGGAATTTGGAACTGGAGCAGAGCTGGTGCAGAGCTGAGCTGGGTGTTGGTGTCCTATGTAGAGCCCTGGCCTTGGCTCTGGCCTGGAGAACCCAGGGCTTGGGGCTGGGCCCTGCTCAGGATCCTGCAGCAGGACAGAGCTGCCAGAGGGATGGGAATCCCAGGAAAGCAGGCCCATGGACCTGCAGTGTCCAGCTCCACCTGACCCATCCCTTGGGAAACCCACCTGGACTGCCACAGCCAGACCTGGGGGCTGCAGCACAGGGCATGGAGATGTTGGGCTGATTCCAGAGAGGGCCATGGAGAACATCCAAGAGCTGGAGCCCCCTGGAGCCAGGACGGGAGAACTGGGAATGTTCATCTGGAGAAGAGAAGGACCCAAGGAGAGCTCAGAGCTCCTTCCAGGGCCTAAAGGGGCTCCAGGAGAGCTGGAGAGGGACTGGGGACAAGGGATGGAGGGACAGGACACAGGGAATGGCTTCACATGGACAGAGGAGAGACTTGGGTGGGATATTGGGAATTGGGAATTCCTGTCTGGGAGGGTGAGGAGGGCCTGGGCTGGAATTCCCAGAGAAGCTGAGGCTGCCCCTGGATCCCTGGCAGTGCCCAAGGACACTGGGTCTTGGAGCAGCCTGGGACAGTGGGAGGTGTCCCTGCCATGGCAGGGGTGGCACTGGTTGGGATTTAAGGTTCTTTCCCACCCAAAGCACTGGGTGACTCTGTGATGGGCACTGAGGGAATTTTTCCATGGCATTCCCAATATCTGATGCTTTGAGGCCTCACTCCAGCACAGTTTCCTTGGGATCAAAGTGATGAAAAGCAGAACTCTGTTCCCCAGAGTAATGTATCTGCCAGGGCCTGGCAGCTGGAAAATGAGCTGGGACATCCCTGACCCAGTGTGGGGAGGAGCTCCCTGGCTTGTGTGGGAGGGGCACATCAGTTCCAAATTATCTGGAAAGGTTCTTTCCCCAGAGGGTGCTGGGCACTGCCCAGGCTCCCCAGAGAATGGGCACAGCCCCGAGGCTGCCAGAGCTCCAGGAACTCCTTGGGCAGGGACAGGGGTTGGATCAGATCCTGGTGAGTCCAAATATATCCAATGTATCTACAGAACCACAGAATATTCAAATGAGGAGATTCTGGGATTCTCTGAGATCTCCCAGAGAGGAGTCAGCCTGCCCTGTCCCCGTGTACATCCACACATGGCCAGAGCCCCTGCCCAGCCCTGTTCCCTCATTGCCAGCTCCTACAGACCTTCACATCCATGTTCCCTATGCCATCAGCAGCTGGGACACCAGGGACCCCCAGCAGCTCAGGGCTCTGCCCTGCCCCCCCTGCACAGGCTCAGTTTTCCAGCCAACCCCTCACAAAGCATCTGGACAAAAGGAGTTTGGGGTATTTTCACCAGAAAACCCCACTGAAGCACCCATGAGAGACACTTGGGAAGAGCAGGAGGGCTTTGTGGGATCTGTGTTGCCTGCCACACTGGAAATAACCCAGAGGTTTTGACGTGTCTTCCTGGTGAAGAAAACCCCACGTCTGACCAAAATAGTGCCATTGTAAAGGACTTTTCTGTGGGTGTAGAGCCACCCATCAAAGTCCCCTGGCTTGACATGGGGTCAGGATGGCCCAGGCTCAACTCCTGCTCGGAGGGGGATCCATGCTGGGTTTACCTTGGGCTGCTCAAGGCATGGCTTGCCTGGTTGGGTTTGAGACCAAACTTCCCCCAGATGGATCCCAAACTCCTCCAGGAACAGGAATTTTTGGCTGCTGGCACCAGCCTTTCTAAGGAAGAGCCTCTTGTGTCCAGCAGCTCCGCAGCCCCTCTCTCTGACAGGAAACTCCAGAGCAGGTGAATCACACAGCAATAATCCGTGGGCTCTGGAATTCAGACCAGGCTAAAGTGGGGCAGGTTCAGCACAGAAGCAGTGAATGTGTCTCCAGCATTTTCACACAGCTTGAGATTTCAATGCCTAAAGCCAAATTCACTTCTTGAATGAAAAAGATATGATTCATTTTCCTTGACCTTATTCAGGGGATTTTAGATAGCTCTTTTCCCTGCCTGATTGAACAGCCTCATTTTTGTTTTACTTTGCATTCCTTTGCCTCTTTTTTTTCCTTTATTTCTCTTTCAGTACCATGGAAGTCTAAAGAAAGAACTGAGACTGGGAGGAAAAATATTAAATATTAGGTAGCAGTGAAATTAGATCTCTCTATTAAATTAAACAAAACTAATAATTTCTATATCTAACCTAAACTATCCGTGCAAAGGTCTCATTTTCTCTGGAAATATCTTTCCATGAATAATAACACTGTACAGCCACCGTGGCTCTTGATGCTTGAAGAAACAGAAAAATCAGGCATTATTTATTCTCAGGACAAACAAATTCTCTCCTGGGGTTGCAGTCGGGTTTGCACAGATGATTTGTTTGTTTTAGGGATGTGTCCCCCACCCCTCCTTGTTGCAGGGTCAGTGCCAGGAGGGAACCCAGAGCTCTGCCAGGGCAAGGCTGGGAGGAATTTTAAAGGAAGGTTCTGTGCTCCCATCTGCCAGGGACAGCATGGCCACCAACCTGTGTCCCCTGGCACATGGGATGGGAATCCAAGAGTTATTAGGGTTGGAAAAGACCTCCAAGAGCACGGACTCAGAATTTCAGGCTGGGCCAGGCTGGAAGGGACCTCAGAGGGTCCCTGGTGCCACTCCCTGCTCCAGCAGGGCCATCCCAGAGCTCAGGGCACAGGGCTGTGTCCATGTGGCTCTGGAAT
>VZTR01030518.1:142817-165434 GCA_013400775.1 Chaetops frenatus
CCAGGGACAGACAGGGACAGCCAGGGACAGACAGGAGCATCCAGGGATGGACAGGGACACCCAGGGACACACAGGGACAGACAGGGACAGCCAGGGATGGACAGGGACAGCCAGGGATGGACAGGGACACGCAGGAACAGACAGGGACAGACAGGGACAACCAGGGCTGAGGGCCCCTCGCAGCTGTGCCCCCTCTCGATGCTGAGCAGTCCCAGCTCCCTCAGCCTTTCCTGGACATGGAGATGCTCCAGCCCTTCCTCATCCTCACATCTCTCCTCTGGACCAGATTCAGGAGCTCCATGTCCCTGCTGTCCTGAGAATCCCACAGCTGGACAGAGCAGTGACAATCCCAGGGCTGCACACACCCTCCAGGTGCAGCAGGTCCCCTGTCACAGCCCCGGGATGGCACAGTCCCACCCTGGGTGTGGGTGGCAGGGGACCTGCAGCTGTCCCCTTGTCCTTGCCCTGCCCAGGAGGGGCTGCAGCCACCTGAGACCCTGTGGGTGCCTGGGAGGGTGGAGCAGCTTCTCCCAGCCGTGGGAGCAATGGCAACATGGGCTTGATGCCTTGTGGGGCTCCCTGAAAACCCAGGCCAGGAATGAAGGGAATAAAAAGCGCTTCTCTTTATTGAAGGGCCTTCAGGTACATTTCGGGCAGATGAAGCCCCAAGGGGCTGCACCCAAAAATGGATGATGGTTCACAAGTTTTCACACTGCTATAAGTTTGGTCCATTTGCATACTGGGAGTTAATCTTCCAATTACAGCTTCAGGTAATGAAGTAATTTACCACAAGTTTGCTCCCCCTAACTCACTTTTGTTTACATCTCTCAGGGCCTGAGACAGTGAGCCCAGGTCTGGAGAGGAATTGTGTCTGACTAAAATGGGAAAGCAGCAGCTGGCACTGTATATGGAATTTGGAGTTACACACTAAAGAACTGCAGGATTACCAATATATGAAAAATAGAAAAGCTATTATCTCATCACAGGATCTGGTTTCAGCAGAAAGGGAATTGCAGGAGTGATGGAATGATGGGATGGGCATGGATGGATCCCAGAGCAACAGGGGATGTCACTCTTGATGTCACTGCTCAGGTCCTGCTGGTTCATAAATAATGCTCAGCACACAGGTCCTGAGGGTCAGTAAAACAAACCCAACTGCACTTTCAGGTGGAAAGGAGGAAGAGATGTGGCTGGAAAAATAAATGGAAAAGAAAGGAAGACAAAGAGCCCAAAACCAGAAGTGGGAGTGAAAATCTGTTGGTGTCACCTGGTGCCTTTCCTGCCTTGCTCTTCTGGAGCTGCGCCCCAGGCCAGCACTGAGCACACAGGGTTTCCATGAACCCGAGTTAATGGGCAAAAGGTCAGCAGCTCTGGAGAAACATTGCAGCTTCTCCAACTCCTCCTCAGCATCAGCTGTTCCTGTGCCCCTTTGCTGGGCAGGAAATGATGCTTGTCCAGGGAGGAAGGGTCAGCATGGAACAGTTGGGCTGGCAGCTACTCCCAGCTACAACAGCTCCATATGGAAATCAAGAAATTATTTGGAGAATTAGGAAATTAATCCTGATTTTTCAGGATGCACACCAGTGCTTTCATTAGAAGATTTCTGTGCCTCAAGTCATGCTGCTCCAAGGCCAGGGCTGGTGCAGGAAAGGGTCTGGTGCTCCACAGGAATGGTTCCCTGAGAGCCAGCACCTGCCCCTGCACAGCCCTAGCTTTTCACTTCCTTGTGCATAGTCCAAATAATTCCTTGGATGTTGAATAAATGAATGTATAATGCAGTCAGGGCAATTTTCCTCTTGATGGGAAGTGGAGGGACAGCTCCCATCTCTGCTCCCTGGGACAGGGACAGCACCCAGGGAAGGGCTGGGGCTGTGCCAGGGCAGGGTCAGGCTGGAGATCAGGGAAAGATTCTTTCCCCAGAGGGTGCTGGGCACTGCCCAGGCTCCCCAGGAAATGGGCACGGGCCCGAGGCTGCCAGGGCTTCAGGAGTGTTTTGACAGTGCTGCCAGGGATGCCCAGGGTGGGATTGTTGGGGGGTCTGTGCAGGGATTGGGGTAGGATTGGTTGATCCCTGAGGGTCTTTCTCACCCAGTACATTCCAGGATTCCATGCCCCTTGTTTTGAGGGAATCCCAGGTGTGTGCAGGACAGAAGCTCTGAAGGCAGCAGGGTTTCATGGCAGTGCTGGGGCAGCTCCTCCTGGGCTGCTCTCCCAGCACACCCAGGAAAGGAGCCTGAACTGAAACCTGGGCAAAGAGCCCCCAGTGCCAGCCCAGAGCTGCCTTTGAGTGTCCCTGCTGTGAGAGGAGTTGTTTTGAATGAGGAAATACCACAGCAACCTTCCCAACAAGATTTATCCTGCAGGTGATAAGCCAAATTAGTTTCGCTATTCTCTTCCTACTCTGACTGACAGTGCCAATCTGTCATCTTTTATCCTGTCACCTCGATGGCACCCAAATTAACCCAACAAGCTGGGAGTGTGGAATTCTTAGTCTGGCTCAGCTCTGCAGGGCTGGGATCCTCCACGGGCTGGGATGATCCTGGTGGACACTGCCCTGCCAGGGTCCCGTCAGGCTGCAGGTGACAGAACCCCTGGAACAGCTCCTGAGCCTCCCAGGAGGAATTCTGACTTTTGTGTGGCTGCATCCTGACAAGCTGCTTTCAGATAATTTGATAATTTAAGGTTGTAACTCATGAATCTTAATGTTTACTTGATTTAATTGAGCATTAGTGTTAATTAAAACAAGTCAGTGGCTTCAATCCCACTTCAAGAGCTTGGCATGAAGGAGAAGGGATTCCTGCCTGTGCTCAGAGAAATCTCTGTTATGATAAACAATGGGAATGAGGTGAATAAATAATGGTTTATTTTGCTCACCCTCACTTTTCTGTTTGTGCCATGAAACAGGGGTGTTATCAAACAGATCAGGAATATGCCAGGCTTCCCTTCACTGAAAAATATTGCAATAAAATAGGAAACATGTTCTCCATCCTTTCTGCTGCCTCTGGAGAACAGAGAAAAATCTTCCTCTTCCAAAAAACACTCAATTTTTAAAGTATTGAGGATAAATTCTGTAACCTTTTGACTGATCCAACTTTAAGTGAATCCATATTTCCATTTCTACTGATACAAAAGAAAGAAAAACAGCCAGAGGGTTGTCATCCAAGCAGAAATTCCCTTTGAAATTACAGATTTGCCTAAGAACTGCAGAATTTTCTTCCAAAAGTCCAAAACTCTGACTTTCCTTAATAATTTTCAGGTTTTGCAGCAGACTTCCCTTAGCAAGGGGCTCATGCTTAGGAAGAGGAACTGCATTTCTGACTGAGAAAAGTGACTTTTCACTGAGGAATGGACGGATGGAGCAGCCACAGCTTCTCTGAGAATTCTGTCCCAGCCCCTCCCCACCCTCCCAGCCAGGAACTCCTTCCCAATACCCCACCCAAATCTCCCCTTTTCCAGTTTGAAGCCTTTCCTTTGTCCTGTCCCTCCACCCCTTGTCCCAGTCCCTCTCCAGCTCTCCTGGGGCCTTGGCACAGCTTCCCTGCTGCTCCTGTCTGATGGAACCTCTTCATCAGCCACACTCAGGGCTGGGGGAGGAGAATTCCCATCTGTTCCCATTAGACAGGGGCAAGTGCAGAGTGTTCTCAAGAAGAGCATGAAACTTGCACAAAGAAATTAATTTAAAGGTGAACTATCCATAAAAATCACCCAGAGCTGCTGCCAGTGGGATGCACTCATGGAACTGCTGGCAGACCTGCAGTTAATTAAACTCCACCTAGATTTATATTTGTGCTTATTAACTAAACCTATTGATTTAAACTCACCACAAATGCACCTTCTGTAAATAATTCTGTTCCTAATTAAATAATTCCTGTATTATGTCAGGGTATAAAGAATAAATTACTTGTAACTACTTCTGTTTCAGCCCTTAATCAATATCTAAGCTGAGCTATTTTATATCTCATGTAAATTTTTCACTTAAGTGCTCAGCTCTCTCAGAGGCTCTGTCCTGGCCATTGTCTGGGCTGAAAAATGACACTCTTTTTTCTGTTTCTGTGACTTTAGAGCTCCAAAGTGCTTTTTTTGGCAGGACAGGAGCCAGAGTCACTGAGTGCCAAAGGTGCTACAGGGCTCCTGGCCCAGGTCTGTGTAGAGGGAGAGGGATTCTCCTCATTAAGGTCTGGTGCCAATGAGCCTCAACCAGCCCAAGCACACAGTCAGACCCCAGATAGGGCTGTAAGGTCAGGAAATAAAGCTCAGGATTAACTCCAAACTGGGAAGGTTTGATCCTGCTGCTGTCCTGGCCAGGAAATGTGACATTTCGGATGCCTTGGCAAAGGAAGCTCCTGTTCCTCCTTTGGGGCTGCTCAGACCCCTCCTTACCCTGGTGTCCCGGTTTGAAGGACAGATGTCTGCTAAGGAAGGCAGGGGACCTCCCTTGGAATGGAAAAAATGTAAACCCTTTCCCTCCGAATTATCATAATTCTGAAATTAAGGGGCTCACAGGCAAAGATATGGGAAATGGAATAACAGTTCTTTACCAGTATTTATAATAAAACAAACGAACAACAGCTATTATGGCACTAACAACAAACAGAAGCAGGAACCCAGTGAGAGCCTGCTGGCTTGCAGGCACCTTTGATGCAGTGATGGTCACAGCCCGCGGGGGGCGCTGGTGGCGCGAGCTCGGGGAGCTCGTGGCGATGGTGTGGTGGATCCCCCCCCACACACAGCCGGGACGGGGAGGGATGGAATAAAAAAAAAAGAAGTTTTACTTTCACAAACCCCCTTGAGCAGTCGATCTTGGTGTCCCAGAAAGGCTCTCGGGAAAGGAAGGCAGCAGGCTGGGACGGTACGGTGCCTCGGTAGGCAGGGGGTGCAGAGGCTGCAGCGCCGTGAAACCCAGAGCAGCTCCGGAGCAGCGGCAGGGACGGGGCAGCGGCAGCCCTGCCTCCAGCAGAGCAGGGAGAGGCAGACTCAGGGATCTCGGGCACCCACACAGATGGTGACAGGTCCTGGTTCTGGACAGAGACTCCTTCCACAGCAGAAGAAACAGCTCTCCCCCCGAGGTCCAGCAGCAGCTCCTCCAAACGTTCTCCCTGGCGGCCCAGAGCAAGAGTCCCGTCCCCTCCTCCAGCCAAGCCTTTTGCCCGCCCCAAACTCCAAGGTACCCCCACCCTGCTGAGAGAAGAAGACTCTCCCAGCTTCACAATACCTGCTTCCCTCAGTTCAATCACTTCTTTTGTTCCCCTTAAGTACCCGGCCATTATGGTCCCTTAGCAACTGATGGGCAAAAAATTCCACAGGTGAAGAGAAACAAAAAGGAGGAACACCCAAATCCCAACACCTGACCTGGCCACTCCCAGGGTGGGATTCTGGATATGGAGCAACCAGGACTCACAGCATTATCTGGGAATTGGGAAATCCCTCTGAATTAATTGAGTCCATCCCTTCCCCAGCACTGCCAGGGCCACCACTGTCTCCTGTCCCCAAGTGCCAAATCCACAGGGCTTTAAATCCCCCTAGGGATGGGGACTCCACCACAGACCTGCCCATTCCAATGCTTTACAACCCTTTCCATGAAAGAATTTTCGAATTTTCCCAATATTTTCCCGAACTTCCCCTGGCACAACTTGGGGCCATTTTCCCTTTTTCCCCAAGCCCCTTTCCCAGTTCCCTCAGGAATTCTCCAACCCCTTCCCAGCTCCATTCCCTTCCCTGCTCCAGCCACTCCATGTCCTGTCCCTGGGAACCCCAACCCTGTCCCCGGTGCTGGGACAGGCCATGCTCCCCGTGGAAGTTTAAAATTAAATATTCTTCAGATAAATCTGAATGAGGGATAAATCTGAACAATAAATTTATCCAAAGAAAAAGGAATCAGCCCAAGTATGTTTCACTAGGAGAAGAAAAAAACAAGCAGACAAAATTAATCAAGGAATAACGGATTATTTGCTGTAATTATTTACCCAAAACTCTGTTTAGGTTGTGTGTAAAATCCTGATTATTTGCTGCAGTGGAGATGCAATCACAGCAGAACTCAATCAGCAGAACCTCCCTCTCCATTACCTGGGCTCGGCCTCTCCCACATGTGGGAGTCAGGAGAAGCTGGGATTCATTTCTGGGTCCTGCTCCCTTGGAAAATCTGCAGCCACCCCTTGGAGGGTCCAGGAGAAGCCCTGAGAAGCCAAGGGTTTCCTCAGTGACACCCTAGGCACCTTGCAGCCATTTAAATGGAATTTGGGAGCTGTGGCCCTGCAGTTGGTGTGGGAATGATCTCATTTTAATTCCCTGTTTTTCAGAACAATGCTGTTAAACCAGGCTGTACCTCATTAGTCAAGGTTTCAAACTGGGAGTCATTATTTCAAAAAGTCTGTTTGTTATTTTACTGTCACAGGAATACAAAATGAAAAGGAGTAAAAAAGGTGCCTTTTCCACTGGTATTGTGTGCAAATGGATCAAAAAAATTAGCTCTTCTTATAAAAAACCCTAAATGAGCTTATTTTTTAATCTGTTTGTGCTAGCATTCCCTTTGCCATCACAATCTCCACATTTAAAAAGGTAATATGAGAATAATATCAGTAATGCAGAGCAGGCAATAATCACCCAAGGCAGGCTTAATGACACCAAAAACTTTAATTTGGTATGGATCAAAATCTTTTGCAAATTGGATTCAATTTGGTGAACAGTTTCAGCCAAAACTCTCCAGATTTTTTGGTCTGAACACATCTTCTCATTTTGGAAACAGTAATAGACATCTTCAAAGATAAAGGGGAAAAAAAAAAAAAAACAAAACCAAAATGCCCTAACAAAAAGGCTTTTAGAAGCAAACAACACTTTTTGTTGAGCATAGCTGCACCCATTTTTGCAAGGTGAAGATGAAATACTGAGTATGAGATAAATCACAGAAGAAATATGGAAGCCAAAGCTGAAAAATGTTTTTATTCAAACTGTAAGAGCTCTGTCTTCACACAGCAGAAAAATCAGAAGTGACCTGTCAGTGGTGTTTGCCTGGGGCTGAGTCTATCACTGGGCTTGTGACTGCTTGGGGCTGCTTCAGATGGAACACCCTCCTCTTTCCCTCTGTTCCAAGTTATCTCCAGGGCCACTAGGTTATTCCCGGGGCCACCTGGTTATTCCTGAAGCCACCAGGTTATTCCCAGGGCTACCAGGTTATTCCCAAGGCCATCTGGTTATTCCTGGGGATAACCAGGATATTCCTGAGGCCACCAGGTTTTTTCCAAGGCCACCAGGTTATCCCCAGAGCCACCAGTTTATTCCCAAGGCCACCAGGTGCCCTACTGGAGCCAGGGAGTGCAGGAGTGGTGGCACAGCCCTGTCCTTGGGCACAGCCCCTCTGGAGCTGCTGGGACATTGCCCCGGGCTGGCCTGGGAGTGTGGCCAGGACACCTGGCAGGGGACACAGGGACATGGAGCTGCTGGAGTGATCCAGAGGACCCCATGGAGCTGCTCCAGGGCTGGAGCCCCTCTGGAGCCAGTCTGGGAGAGCTGGGAATGTTCCCCTGGAGAGGAGAAGGCTCCAGGGAGAGCTCAGAGCACCTTACAGGGCCTAAAGGGGCTCCCGGAGAGCTGGAGAGGGACTGGGGACAAGGGATGGAGGGACAGGACACAGGGAATGGCTTCCCACTGCCAGAGGGCAGGGATGGGTGGGGGATTGAGAATTGGGAATTCCTGGCTGGGCTGGAATTCCCAGATTTGCTGTGGCTACCCCTGGATCCCTGGCAGTGTCCAAGGCCAGGTTGGGCACTGGGTCTTGGAGCAGCCTGGGACAGTGGGAGGTGTCCCTGCTCTGGGGAAAAAGTGAAGAGTGTTCAGATGACAACACAACAAAAGCAAGAATTAAATGATATTTGGAAAAAGAGCCTGAAAATAAAGAAAAATGTGGAATGCAGAACCCCGCCTTCAGCCTGAATATTTTAACCCAGAGGAAGTCGAGAGCTGCCTCTCTCATAGTGTGGGTGGATTGATCCATATTTCTCTTTTTTTTTTTTACATAAAGTTTTTTAATGTATCAGGAAAGGAAATTCTGAGCTCTGCTTGGTGGAATTTAAAAGGAGAAATTCTGCACACTAGAAAGCAATCTCACAAGGAATCAACTTGGTAAGGGAAATGTAATTACATGAACAGACACTCCTGTGCTTGAACTCCAGAAATTATGAGTAGCTGCTTCTCTAAAAATTATCCTCTCAGGAACTGATGAAAAAGGACAAAATCTGCATCTTGTCTTTCACAGTGACCCTGCTGAGAGACTGAGAGTATTGTGGCACTGGTCTGAACTCTTCATATCAAAATCAAACCCAAATTTTCCCCTGGCACCCTCCAGAAGAGAATTATTACCATGGAGACTTAACATAAAAATAGTAATACTGATCCTAATTAATAGGCATTAAGTCTTTCCATCACAAGACCTTCAGAATCTGCCACATTCATGGTTCAACCCAGTTGAAAATTATTAGAAAATGTTATTTTTGAAGGTGAAGCCTCTGTTCAGAGGCACTGACTGAGTTCCAGAGTGGTGAAGGGCTTGGGCCAACCACAAACCAGGAATTCCCTCCCAAAATCCCATCTAACCTTGCCCTGTGTCATCAAGAAGTGACAAAAGAAGACTGACCCCTGCAAACAGTTTAATCCTATGAGAAAGCAGGTGCCCAGGAAAAAGAAGGAAAACAGTCCTTGGATTTAGCTCACATTTTCAATCAATTGCAGATGGGATCTGTTGGATGGATATTTTTGCCCAGTACCATCAATTTGATTGGTGATTAGAGACCCATTGCATTATTTATTATCCCTTAGTCCATGTCAGCACCTTGCAACAGCCAGGGGCATTGGGGGCTGCACTGAGGGGTGCAGAGGTCCCATGGCTGGGTGAAATTCAGATTCCATGGATTTTAAAAACTGCTTAAGCAGACAGAGATTTCTCCTGCTTTTTGACATCTCAGAAAAGTTGCTAAATCACCTGGCACCCACAATAAACCCCTGGTGCGTGTGAGGGAAATCAGGTTACTAATGACGATTGTTCCAGTCCAGTAGCCAGTGGAATTTATTGGATTCATGAGTGTGTTTCTGTAGGGAACACAAAGGCCTGGATGTTTTTACACTGAAGTTGGCCATAAGTTTTTCATGCTCACCTGCAGCTATGTGCTTTGCTGCATTTTTGCTTATGTGGGAATTTTTAAAAAATATTCAAGACTCCTGAGCAAGAAGCCTCTGGAAGATGACATCGCTCTGGGATGGGACTGATAAGATGGAACTCTGGGGTACAAAGGTTAATTCCTTTTGCATAAAATGTAGCAGATCAAAAACCCTGTGGGTTTATTCCTTAGTTCGCATTTTTCCAGAGCAGCACAAAGGGCTCACAGGCTCTGACCTCATGGAGGGCTCTTCTGCCATTGGTCCCTACAAGAACATCCCAGAGGGGACAGGAACTGGATGGGTTTGGGGGTCCCTTCCAGAGCAGGCCATTGGTGCTCCCCACAGAGCCCTGGGGGATATCCAGGGTGGCAGCTCCGCCACCCGTATCCTGGTATTTTTGGACAAACCAGAGAGAGCCATGTGGGTGAGGAATTGGGTGCCTGGACATTTCGGGGTGATATTTCAGGGTGACATTTCAGGGCCATGATGCTGAAGGTGCCAGCCCTGTCCATGGAGTGGGAGTGTGTCACCTCTCCTGTCCCGTCCCCCCCCAAAGCTTCCACCTTCCTGGCACTACAGATGTGAATGATGGGCCAGTGCTGTTCCCTGCACTGGCCCTGCCGGGGCCACACCTCCAGTCCTGGGGACAGTTTTAAGCACTGAGGGGCTGGAGCATGGCCAGGGAAGGGAGTGGAGCTGGGAAGAGGCTGGAGAATTCCTGAGGGAGCTGGGAAAGGGGCTCAGCCTGGAGCAAAGGAGGCTCAGGGGGGACCTTGTGGCTCTGCACAACTCCCTGCCAGGAGGGGCAGTGAGGGGGGGTCGGGCTCTGCTGCCAGGGAACAGGGACAGGAGGAGAGGGAACGGCCTCAGGCTGGGCCAGGGGAGGCTCAGCTTGGATATTGGAAACAAAAAACCCACATGGATAGGGTTGTGAGTCATTTAAACAGACTGGGCAGGGCAGGGTGAAGTCCCCACCCCTGGAAGTGTTCAGAAAACTTGGATGTGGCACTTGAGGCTGTGGTGACCCTGGAGCTGTGGGTTGAGTTGATGGTCTTAGTGCTCTTTTCCATCCTTAGGGATGCTGTGAGTCTGTCTGTGGAAATGTGTTTGTCCTGACAGCATTCCCTGTGTTCAGAGAGCTCTGCCTCCCTCCTGGTTTCCCTCAGGAATGTTTCTGGCTGTGGCTCCCTGGTGCTGTTCCATGTCTGGGAGTCACAGTGTTGGGAACACCAGTGGGAAGTGGCTGTGTGGGTGTGGGAAGCTTGGGAAAACACATTTTCTTGGGAATGACTGTGCTTTTTGTGAGTAGCCATTTTTCAGGGTTATTAAAGTGAACATCCTGGCAAGTTGTGTCACTTCCATCAAGATTTTCCTGTAACCATTCCATATGTTCTCACAGCAGATTATCCTGCGAATGTGGGAAAGGACTCAGCTCATTGTCACAGAGTGGGAGATGAAGGACTGGGCTGTCCTGGAGATTGCAGGAACACGGACAGGAATTTTGGAGATGCAACTGGAGCAGAGCAGCTCAGCTGGGGCACTCTAGGCTCCAGCAGGAGCTCTGGAAGTGGAAATCCCATCCCACAGAGCCCTGATGCTTCCATACAGCCAGGACTGGGGCTGGCTCAGCTTCAGGGGTGCTGCTTTTCCATAAGAATCTGAAATCTGTTGTACAGAGCACTCGGGAGGAGTTTGTGGTCCCTTTTTTCATGGTTTGGATGGCAAAGGGACTGCCAGAGCTGGGGATCAGAGCAGAGGATGGCAAGAGAGCTGCCATGGTAAGGGGAGCAGCTGCTTAAACAAGGTTTGGATGGAACTGATCTCATCCTGGCAGCTTTTCCCAGGGAGCCAGCCTGCCTTTCATCAATCCTTGACTTGGAGAGAGCCTTGGGATGGCTGAGAACATCTCCCAGCTTGGGGGCAAATAAATGTGGGCTAATTAAACCAAACCTGGATGGGAGCACATCAGCTGCACTCATGCTTAGCCTGAGCCCACCTCCTCTCTGCTGTGGATCCTCTGGAAAGCTGGGAAGTTGTAAAATTTCTGCTTAAAATTGATTCTTTGCCTGAATCTCCTTTACTGCCTTTTGTACAGCCTGGAAAAGGCAGAGAGCAGAGAGCTCAGGAGATGAACCCACTGCCACAGGGCTTGAAGGTAGCTCGTGCCACACAGGGACCAACAATTCAGTGAATTACTGCTGGGGCGTGCCCGGGCTGCTCCTTGAACAGACCCACCCTGGCTGGGGAACAGCAGCAGCACCACAATCTTTTTGCCAAGGGCTTTTCTGCCACCTTGCAGAGGGAAAGGCACAGGCTGTGAAAAGGAGTGGCTGCCTTAAAACTTCCCAGCTTGGAAAATGTGAGAGTGTCACTGCAGAGTCACAGGCTCATGGGATGGGTCAGGCTGGAGAGGACCCCAGAGGGTCACAGGACACAGGGTTGTGTCCAGAGGGCTCTGGAATATCCCAGGGAGGAGACTCCAGCCCCTCTCTGGGTACTGCCCAGGGCAGAAATTCTGCCTCCTGTGCAGGGGCAATTCCTGGGCTCAGTCCCTGCCTGTTCCATTTCAGCCACTCCTCCCAGCTTTGTGCCATCATCCCTTTCCCTGTCTCCTTCTGTGCCATTGTCCCTTTCCCTGCCCCTGTGCTGTTCCCAGCTCCAAGGACACAAGAACAGCTCCTCCTCTCCTTGGAAGAGGCTGCAGGGTCTGGAAAGACATACTTGCAGGAAGATGAAGGCATAGCAAGAAAAAACACTCCTTTAGGATTTAAATGCTGATCCAAGGGTGGAAGATGCTGTTTCTGTTGGGCCCCAGACTCTCCTGTCCTCTCTGTATTTTCTGAATGACTCCATACAGCAGTGCCCACCACTAAGCACAGAGCAGCAGAGAGCACGTTTAATTAAGCATTAAAGCTCCAAGAATTACATATTTTAAAATTTGTTTCCTTTTATTCACTCTTTCCAGAGTAATATTTTGAAGCATAACTATCAGAACCCATTCACTGTTCACCCATCTGCTCTCAGAGAAGGCCCCCAGCTCTGAGCCCCTCCTGAGCAGAGCAGCTGGGTCAGCACCCAGGGCTGTCCTGGCCCAGAGAGGTCCCTGGGCTTTGGCTGTTGAGTTTAACAGGGTCCCATCTGTCCCTGGGGGGTTCTGCCTGGATGAGGCAGGAGGAAATCATTGTCAGCACTTAGATTTCCTGCAAGTGGAGCAGTCCATGTCCCAGTGTGCTCCCAGGAGCACTCCCAGCTCTGGCCCTGGCTGTGTCCCAGTGTCTGTGTAGGGCCCAGGACCAGACGAAGGACAACACAGATCTCGTGGCAGTGGAGCAGCAGAGAGAGTGATTTATTCTGTGTACTCTCCTTTTATCAAGAGAAGTTTTCAAATGTTGGTGCTTTGCCATCTCATTGGCTTGGGTGTAGCCTGAACAATGCTTCAATCAGTGACATGTGCTGTGCCTGATTGTTAGAGGTTTTGGTAGACAGACCAGTCAGGGGCTGAGACCAGCCCCTGCACTGTAACATCCCAGGACCCCTGGCCTCTTTCTGTCCCCAGTGGGGATATAGCAGGTGAATCCATCAGGAAAATTACTTTATTCAGCAATCTTCCACACAGCTGGACTGGATCCACCCCAATCCTCTGGGGAACCAGCCCTGTCCCCTCCCCATGGGGCACAAGCTCACCATGAGCTGGGGGAGCTGCACCTCTTTAAAACAGACTCAGGCAAGACAAGAGCTCTGGCTAATTATTTTTCTGCTTAACACCTTAATTTTTTCTCACTTCTGTCTGTAAAATGGCACCACAGACCTCCATGCTTTTGGTATTTCATGTGATACCAGACCAAGCACATTCTCTCAGTCAATACTTTTTAGCTGCTCTTTTTTTGCCTCCCACTCTCTCAGTGATTTTTTAAAAAGAGTTTGCACAATACAACTTTTAGGAGTTAAATTAAACCCTTTGCTGGCTCACACTGAGCCCTTGCCAATATGAAGTAGGTCAATCTCAATTTGGCTGAATTTTCTTAATTCTCTTAATTGTGTTTGTTCAGATCAGAGAGGGTCTCAATTAAAACTGCCTTCACCATGCTCAGAAATACAAAACTGATTGAGCATTTGAAGTCCAAGGAGAAACAGAACCCTCTTCAAACCCTCTTCTGCCACCTGCAGAGACAGAACAACCCAAAAGTTGTGCCTCACTGCAGGGCAATGGAAGTTCTGAGTGCAAATGTTGAGTAAGGAGTTTCCTCACTTGCTCAAAGTGAGACTGAGATAATCAGTTTGCAATTGGAGAACAATTCCAACAGGAGTGTGACTGAGAGGAACAGTAATGGCACAATTTCCTCTCTTGTTTATTCTTTCCCCTAAAAGAGTTGGTACTGGACACTCACCACAGAAGAACTGGAAGAGTGATGGCCATAGGTTGTGTGTGTGGACCTTTTTGGGAATGGTCCTTGTGAACAACTTATTTCATTATTTGAAGCTCTCAGAGTCCTGCATAAAAGTGATTTCTATTTATCCCTTCAACTTTTGTGTCAGTAAGCTGGAAACTGAACTGGGATGCTCTGAATGAAGGGAGGAAATTTTAAAACCCCCAGCTAAATTTGTCCCTTTTTGTTGTTGTGAGATGCTGGGATAAGATGGATGTTCGCCTACATCAGCCTTAAAATTGTAACAATCATGATCATCATTAAATCATGAACTCACAGAATGGTTTGGGTTGGAAGGGACCTTAAATCTTACCCAGTCCCACCCCTGCCATGGCAGGGACACCTCCCACTGTCCCAGGCTGCTCCAAGCCCCAGTGTCCAACCTGGCCTTGGGCACTGCCAGGGATCCAGGGGCAGCCACAGCAAATCTGGGCACCCTGAGCCAGGGTCCCCCCACCCTCCCAGGGAAGGCTTTCTCCCTGATATCTGACAGGATAATCCTTGGCCACCTCAAAGCTTGGCTACAGCAAATTCCACAGCCACAGGAAACCCTCCAGTAATTGCTGCTGTAAATTCACACTGGGTGTTCAACTGGTTAGCACCTACTTCTTAACAATAAATTGGCAAAAAACACCCACTGTGAAAAATGATTCTATTTTCTGTTTAGGAACACTGAAACTAGCTCATTAAATAACAGGTTTTGGTAATTGGAATTTGGGATCATTTGGGTTGGAAAAGCCTCTAGTCCAACCCTTCTCCAGCACTGCCAAGACCACCACTGTCCCATGTCCCCAGGGGCTACATCCACAGGGCTTTAAATACCCCCAGGGATGGGGACTCCACCATTTGAGTGGAGAGAACCTGAATTCTGGTGGGATCAAAGGTGAGGTTTGCCATCCCTGACTGCAGAATCTCCTCCCCAAATGAAGCTCAGTCCATGCAGGTGACTGATGGAAGTTCCCAAGGGCTCTGTGCAAAGCTGGAGTGAAGGATCCCAGATCCATAACTCGGTGCAGGTTCGGAGAGCACCCCTGGCTGTGCTGAGCTGACTGTGGGAAGTGACAGAAACCTCACAGGAGGAGGGACTGCGAGCTCTGGGTGATTTATGGAGACCTCAGAGAAGTTAATTACAGGCTGAGAGTAATGACTTGAACCCAGAGCCCTGGGAGTTTAGGAGTGGCAGCTGTAGCTGAAATAAATGTAAAATGCTGCTAATGGACATTTCCAGCCAAGATTTTCTTCAGCTGTTTGGCCACAGCCCTTGGTGCGAATATGGAGCTGGAAGAGATTTCTGGGAGAGCTGGAAATACTCCCCAGGGCTGTTTCCCTTCCTGTGGAAGGAGCTGTCCAGCCCTGGTGATGCTGCTGAGCTGGGAACACACCACAGGAATGACCAGGAGTCAGGGATAGGGCTCTCTATAATATCCCTGTGCTTTTCTTTATCCCAAAGCACATTCCAGGTGTGGAATGAGTGCTCCTGCCCCGTGTTTCAGGCTCCTCCCCAGGTTTCCATCACACATTCACACAATGGATAAGGTCAGAAGAGACCTTTAAGATCCAGTTTCAGCCCTGCTGCCCTCTCCCAGTGTCCCAGGCTGCTCCAAGCCCCAGTGTCCAGCCTGGCCTTGGGCACTGCCAGGGATCCAGGGGCAGCCACAGCAAATCTGGGAATTCCAGCCCAGACCCTCCCCATCCTCCCAGCCAGGAATTCCTTCCCAATATCCCACCCAAAGCTTCCCTTTTCCAGTCTGAAGCCATTCCTTTTTTCCTGTCCCTCCATCCCTTGTCCCCAGTCCCTCTCCAGCTCTCCTGGAGGCCCTTTAGGCCCTGGAAAGGGCTCTGAGCTCTCCCTGGATCCCTCTCCTCCCTGGAATTTCCTAAAAACCTCGTGGATCATTTGGAGGCTCCTGCAGTGCCCTGATTGTGCTGGGGAAATGCAGGGGGGGCTGAAACTCCATCGGAAGAGCTTCTGTCAGAAAAAAAACACGTTTGAATTGGTGTTTTGGGAGCAGGAAGAGAAAAGGAAGAAAGGGAGGAGGAATCCAAGGAGGAAGATCCTGTTTGAGACAATCACTGGTCTAGGGCTTTGCAGAACTTCATTCAGCTCTGGCCTGGTCTTGGGTCTGCTCCAGGACCTCTCTGTTGGGTGAAGAATTTAATTCCTTTCTTTTTAATTAAATAATTGATTGAACTATGAAGTTTCATAGGAATGGGAGATCTTCTAAATAGGTTTAAATCAGCAAAGAGATTAGTAAAATAAAAAAAAAAAATTATAATTCTCAAACATTGGATTTGAGCATTATCAGAATGAAATGTTCCAGACTTTGATTTCTGAAAGTGCTTCATCTCAATCTTCAATAAATCCCTTTTTATGTAGAAGTGAAACTTTTCATATTAAAATTAGCACGCATTTACAAACAGAGATGAGCTTAATGGTTAAATAGACCCAATCTGAATGAAAATGAAGAGAAATTGTAATTCCAGAATATTTTTATAGGGTCCCTTTAGAAAATTGTGTTTTTATTTAATGTTCATTTCTGCCATCTTAATTTTATCTACTTTGGATGCATCTGGAAAGCCTATTTTTCCTTTTCATGGAAATTTTGGATGTATCTAGGAAGCCCATCATTCCTTGTTATGGAAATTGAGCCCCCAAAAGCTTGGAGCAGGAGATTACAAGGGAACGGCTCCCAGGCAGAGCAGAGGTACAGGGAGCACTGGAAATGCTGGTTCTGCCCTTTTGTACCCCATGTCCATTCCTAAAGCCACTGGCTGAGTCTCAGGAGTTTTCCTCCGTGTGCCTTAATTTCCACTGCAACTTTTATTTGTCCTGTTCATCTCACACTTGCCTGGAAGTAGAGCATCAGGTGAGAGAAAACGAGCCAGGTTTAAAAACCACCCAACAACCTGCTGAGGTCTGAGCTCTGTTCTCAGCATGGGAGGGGGTAGAAAAGGCAGGACAACCCAATTCCAGCTGGAGGATGTGTGTCCTGGAATGACCTTGCAGGAAACCAGACAAAAGGCCACTTGCCCTGGGTGATTTCATCTCTTAAAGGATTCCTTCCCCACTTTAATAGAAGTCAGGATATGAGAGATGGCTGAGATTACATTTTTCCCCCCCCACATTACTCTCCCTTTCCATTTATTTCTGGCTTCTGGGTGTTAAAAGATGGGATTTGTTCCCTAAGCCTTACCCAATTCCACTGGAAGTTGTGGCAAATCCCTTTGTTCTTTGAACCTTCCAAATTCATTTTGGGTTCTGTTCCGCTCACCCGGGTCTGCTTTATCTGTGCCAGCTTTTGTTTTTGCATGGCACCTCCATCCCTGCACTCCCATTGCCATGGAAACCGACAACTGCCCATAGTTTCCTAATTCTGCCTCTCCCTTCCCGGCTCCTTGTGCTGCTGCGGTCGGCGGTGGAAATGACCACAAGGAGAACAGCAAGGGAACAAAAGCCCACAAACTGGGCAGCTTTTCACACATCACCACCTCTGGAGTGCTGGAAATCCGGTGCGGTGGGTTCCAGGAATGCTGGAAGTGCTCCAGGCCAGGCTGGACAGGGTTTGGAGCACCCTGGAATGGTGGGAGGTATCCCTGCCCATGGCAGGGGTGGGATGAAATGGGCTTTAAGCTTCTTCCCAACCTGGACAGTGATCCTATGATTCCAAAGAGTCTTTTCCTTCAGCAGAGGTTCCTTTTTCTCTTCAATAAAGCCCATTTTTTCCCACTGTGGGTAGCACAGAGAGCTGGCAGCAGTGCCACATGATGGACACGGTTTGGGTGGAAGCCAGCACAGCCTCGAGTCCTCCGGGATAACCCCAATGTCCCCTGGGATGGAGCACCCGTTCAGCTCTGGGCAGGGTCACACATGGCACGCTGGCACTGCCAGCCCCCTCAGGCGTTTGGTTTTGTAAGGAGGGACTTCCCTGGAAGGGACCAGCACCCACCTCCCACTGCAGGGTGAAGAGGAGACAGGACAATCAGGATAACCCCCTCAGGATAATCCCATCAGGATAACCCCACCTGCCCCTGGGGTAATCCCACCCTCCCACCTGGGGCAGACAGGTCACAGCCATGAGAGGCCAAGGGTGGAATCAAAGCCCCTCCACTGCCAAAGGGAAAATATCCTAAGGAGCAGGGCAGGATTGCTGCTGCCTGAGGCAGGAAATAGTCTGGGCAAAGGGATTTGCCTGGGCCAGTTTGCATCCATAAACTCCACAAATCTCCCAGTTGTGTCCAGTCACTCCCTTTGAGGTTGTGATGTCTCAGCTCTCATTGAATCTCTCTCCAAGCCAATCTCCTCCGAGCTGGCTCCCTTTTAATTCCTCACTCCAGCTGAGCCTGTTTGGCCACAGGAGTGGCTCCCACCTGCTCAGGCACCTCCTGGACTGCAGGTGAGTTCCCTGGGAGGTGAATCATGGGCTCCATAGGTTTGTGAAGGGCTGCTGATGTTGTAAAGCCCAGAAGGTCCGTGGATGACTCAAACACAGCACTCTTCCCACTGTTCTGCAGTATTTTCTGTTTATGGATTTATGGAAATTTGGGTTTTTAATCAGCGCCAAACCCCACGAACTTTTGGATTCTCTGCCACAGTTATAAATAATTAAAAGCCAGGGAAGGAAGGAGGGAGTGTTAATGTGCTGGGAAAATGTTGCAGCAGCTCTGCTGCATTTTCTTGCCTGGCCCTGCAAAACTCCTGGTGAGGAGCAGATGGGCTCGGGCCAGGAAAGCACTGACAGGGCAGAGCATGCTGGATTCCAGCCCTTGGTCTGTGCCAGGCTCCCACTGCCAGTCCCAAGAGGGATTCAGTGCCCTCAGCCCTGCTGGAATGAGGGACATGAGGGGCACAAAGTCCCAGCCACTCCCTTTGTCTCTTGGCTGCTCCTAAGCAAACTGGGGAGGGAATCAAGGGCTGCCTTGTTCAAAGAACCGTGAAAAAGTAAGATGAATAAACGAAAAATTAATGGGAAAAATGAAATTAAGATGAAAAAACAGGCAAAGCCTTTGTGAGCAATTTCCTTTGGGAGAAGTCAGCAGTCACGTCCAAGAGCAGCACTGGCCCTGGCAGGAGCCCCTTTCATCACCTGGGAAGTTGCCCATTTGCATTTTGAAATGTCTTGTTTGCTGTTCCTGCATTCAGATGCAGGTTCCTGTTTCTTGGAGGTTTTTTTTATCGTTTGAAGGTTTTTTTCCCACGTTTGTCCTACAGGAAAAAAAATCAAATTAACAACCTCCATCCAGGGCTTGAGTTCACAGATGTTGTCCCTGAGGAGGGAGGCTTTGATAGGCAAAGAATTTCAGAGATTGGTTTTTTTTTCTTCATCAGTGTGATACATTCCAAAAATCAGTATTTTGGGTGTTCTTATGAAAAAAAGCCCCCACAGCTGCCCTTAAGGGAGCCTCTCATGGTTAAATCCCCACTATTTCTGGCTGTGACACATCACAGACAGGATCCCTGTGATAAATGCAGTATCACCCTGACCCCTGCCATGAAACAGCTGGGAATTGATTGACTCTGAAGCCCAGAACTGGAGTTGGTCCCAGGGGAGACCCTCCCTAAGAGCCAGAAATTCCCACATCTACCCCACTGATCCCCCAAATGAATGACGGGGAGAGCAAGGAGTTTGTTCCATTTTCACTCTTCTTTCTCTCCCTCTGCTTTTATTTCCTTTTCCAAGATGTCTGAGGGTGTTGTATTTCAAGAATAAATTAATTCCCTGCTTTATCTCTTGTGGATTTTCAAATGTAACTGAATCCTCACCTCTTCTTCTGGGAAGTATTCAAAAGCTGTGTGGACGTGGCACTTGGGGACACAAGTTAGGGGGACCTTGGCAGTGCTTGGACTCAGAGAGTTTTCTCAACCCAAATGGTTCTGTGAACCAGCATTTGATAAATAAAGCTATTTGTTGGTGTTGTTTGGACCCCCTATCATGGGTAAGTTGTGGTTTTCCCTTCCAGCCCCTGAGGAAGGAGGTGAATAAACCCGTGGAATGCTGCTAGTGGTGTCTGCAGGGTCTGATCTGGCTTGGGAGCTCCTCTTTGAGCCAACAGATTTACCAGGGGATATTCCTGTTAATTGACATCCGGTGTCTCATCTTCTCTCCTTCCCAGGGTTCCTGAAAAGTGCAGGGAACTCCAAACTCCCCCTCAGCACTGCAGCTGGGTAGGGAGGGAGGGATCCAGCCCCAGGGTTGGGGTTTCTGTAACCACGGGATTATTTTGTTTGAATGAAGTGGTATCTGCCTGCTCTGCTCTTTGTGCTGCACTCAGACACTTGGGGGGTTAAAAATTGTGGAATTATCCTTCAGTGATACAAATAAAAAGTAGCTTTGATTTCTTCTGGATATTTTTATTTTGCTATTGTTTAAGCCAGTATTCCAAGGTCAGTTGGTCAGTGCCACTTTGCTCTGACACAGAGGTTTATTTTCTTTTTCCTTGGGTTAACTCTAATTAGCGTTTTGGACAGATTTAATGATATCACCATCTCTATTATATTATCCTATATAGGCAAAGCAATTTTTAAATGGGGTCTTTTATCTTCAGTGCTTCTGCTCATCCCCGATTATTCATCCCCAAACTTTGGTTTCTTTTGTTACTTTAATCAGTTTTTAACACTGGGAGGAAGGAGAAAGGCAAGAAAGAGAAAGGAAACAATGCTTGGCCCTGGCTCTAATGTGGCACCTTTACATTTGCTAAAATCCCAGATAAAGGATTCCTTCCATTACAGAGTTCGAGAGGGTTCTGTAACCACCGGGGATATTTGGAGTGTGCAGGGGACTCTGTAACCACTGGGGATATTTGGGGTGTGAGGGGGCTCTGTAACCACCGAGGGTATTTAGGGTGGGGAGGGGGCCATCTATCCAGTGGAATATTTGGGGTTTGAGGGCTCTGTAACCTCTGGGATATTTGGGGTGTGCAGAGAGCTCTGGAATATTTGGGGTGGTTCTGGGTCACAGGCTGGAAATGATCTCAGGATTCTGCTGTCCCCACTCCTGCTCCAAGCAAAGCCAGCACTGGGCAGGGACCTCCTCCAGCCCAGTTTGGAGAGCCCCAGGAGTGACCCCAGAGCCTCTCTGAGCACATCCAGCAGGATTTACCTGGATCCAGCTCTGTTTCCCTCGCAGCTCTCGGCCCTTGTCCCTGCCATCCCCCGCTGTCTCCCTGTCCCTCTGAGGAGGACTGGGCTGTCCCTGTCCCTGTGCCCCCAGCGAAGGTGGCCCTGACATCCCTGCGTCTCTGCTCTCCCCAGGCCCGGCTCCCTCTCATTCCCCAGGGATTTCCCACATCCCTGACCAGCACTGGGGGCACCTCTGGATCTCCCAGGGATTTGCCAGCCCCTGACCAGCTCTGAGGGCTCTCCTGGCTCTCCCCAGGGATTTCTCAGCCCCTGACCAGCTCTGAGGGCTCTCCTGGCTCTCCCCAGGGATTTGCCAGCCCCTCACTGGCACTGGGTCTCTCCCCAGTTTGCCCCCAGCCCTTTGATCCCTGCAGGGCCACAGGGGGACTCCAGAGGAGCTGGGGACATCTGGCCATGCTGGTGCTGGGGAGCCCAGGTGACCCTGACCACAGGAAGGGGGAAATGGGATGAGTTTTAGGAGTCTTCCTACGCAAACCATCCCATGGTTCTCTGATCCTTCATCCCTTCCAGCAATCCCTGATGCTTCTGCACATTCATGGGAGAGAAAAGTTATGTTTTGCACACAGAAGACAAAAAATAAATATATATATCTGTCAAAACCAGCCATTTCTGCCAGTTATTTGTGAAATGTCCCCCATGGCAAGGTAAAATTTCACCAAAGGTTTTTCCTTTCTTACTGTGACATGTTTGAAGTTAAAGACACAACTTCAGCTTCCTTTTGCTCTCCCTGCTGCCTTGTTTTAATTTCAATGAGCTAAACTAATTTATTCAGCCTGCTAAATGATGGGCTGCTGGTTCTTGCTGTCATAATTGCAATGCAGGCAGCAAGAGATTTGATAAATTGTGTGTCAGAGGACCCAGATCAATAAAAATATAGAAGTGTGGGAAAAATTAACCTCAAGAAGGAGGTCTAGATGCATTAGGTTTATATCAAAGGCCACAGCAATACCTGCAGGCATCGAGGGAGCAATTTCAGTAACACCTTGAATGGAACATTTTCATTGCACAAAGCAGCTTCACCAAAATAAAAGGATTTCCTGGTAATGTGCTACTTGTGTAAATTTTTAAACAGAATTCTCTTTTGCTGAAATTAAGATGTCTTGTTACCTTTACTTCAAGTGTATAATTTCTCAGAGATCTGTCATATTAATTTGATGCTATTTAGTCTCAGATTTGATTATAATGTTTTGACAGATGTCAAATGTCATGTGTCAAAGTATTGTAACATTGATCCCACAGGAAACAGGAGCTTTGCATATCTGCACAGCTGAGGATTAAATATAAAACACCTCAGAAGAAGGATGGAAATCTCTCTCTGAGCGTTGGAACCGTCTGTCAGGAGGAAATGCCAGATCCCAGCCCCCAGAGCCTGAGTAGAGTCGTGTTAATGGTGAAAATCCTGATTACCTGGAGATGTGGATCTCACTGGAAGGTTGTGAGCAGTGACTTGGCATCACACCTCCTCAAATTCCCCTCGGAGCTCCTTTCTTGTTGCTTTGGGAGAGGAGAGAATTGGTTTAAAATGCAGAGTGGCACAGTTTGCCTGGGAGGAAATGGCAGGTAAATGCAGGATATTCTGTCCCTAAAGGTCCTTTTTTCCAAGTTCAGTGTTTCTAAAACTGGAGATAAAGAGAAGACAGAGCTCTGACTGGGGAGGTCCCTGCACAGAGCAGGAGGTGCCAGGGGTTGGCCCACATGGCACCTTGTGCTTGTCCCCAGGGCTGAGCTGCAGCCAAGCATTCCCTGGGGTTCCAGGGGCCTTTGGTTATTTGGGGTTTTCTGAGCCTGAATGAGCCAGTGGTGATTCTGCCCCACAGAATCTTCTGAGCTGGAAAGGACCCACAGGGATCCCCAATCCAACTCCTGGCCCTGCACAGGACAAGGTGAAGGACCACCCCCCCACCA